>QLIY01001995.1:0-24648 GCA_003260075.1 Phallusia mammillata
TCCTGGACCCTTTCGCTTCTATTCGGATGTGCAATTGATCACCAATACGCTGTGGGAGCGGAGGCCGATGCAAATTACACTGTGATTTTCAGCGAGAATATCGTGGGGAAAGATAGCAATACGTTGAGTAAGCAAACTGTGTCCTAGCAGTAAAATCAAGGGCATTTCAGAAGTTTTTTGGTCGTTTCTGTACCTGTAGGTTTTTGTGGTTTTAGCATAGACCCATTTTGTTTCATTACAGTCCAATTTCAAAAACATCGTTCGCAGTAATCTTAACCTTTTGCGCATCAAAACGTCATAATGCAAGCTGCCAAAACTGGTAATATTTGTCGTTGCAGCAACATTCATTATTATGACATTTTTGTTATATTTATCCGAAAATAGAAAATCTGTTTATCTTACTATTTAATATACTGCTAGCTAATGATTCTTTGCTCATAAATTATTTTTTTCCTCATTTGTGTAATGGTAATAAGGGTTCTAAACCCTTTTTGGCACTTGTACTCTTTGCATTGTTGTGCTGTTTTTAGTTTCATAAATAACTTAGTGGTTATGTGTCCATGCATGAAACTTAATTAAGATTTTTTTCAGATTTTGGAAAATTTGCAGCAGACAATTTCCGAACAAACAATCCCAACTTTAAGGTCTTAACCGTATCAGCTTTACCAAACACTCACGCCGACTACCCGGCAAACATTGAGTGTAAGTCTGTGTTTGTCGTGCATCTGTATTGGTCTGAACAAGCGGAAACTAGAGTTTGCAGATTCTGGCTGCTTTAAACTGACATTTTTGTTTTTTAATTTACGTGATACATAGTGTTTTTCTAGAGTCCACTAGACATTTTGTACCAATTTATTAAAACATAAAGTCATTCATTCTTTTGAATTTAAGATAAACATATTCCACTTATGAGGCATCATCGATATCTTATTCAAATAGAATCATGAATAAAGTGCCGATGATTTCGTCGCACATTTAGTTAATTTTTGATAGGTGGCGCAAAATCACAAATCCTATTGAAAACAGTATATCTCAAAATTTGCCTACGATTACGGGCTATTAGGGTCGGGGGTAGGTATTATCATTAAAAATTCAATGAAACTAACCCAGAAATGTAGTTCTTGATGTAAAAATTTTAACAACTTAGCTGCTAAAAAATAATTCAGCTCCTGCGCCACCTATCGAAAATTATCTAAATGTGCGGCTGACGTGAGTAATGGTGAAAGTAGCTCTACAGTTTAAAAAAACTTTTTCTGTTTAGCTGCTAATATAATAGTTCAGGCTTTTTTCGCCACTTAACAGATTTTAGCTAAATGTTGGGCTGACGTGAGTAATTGAGTTAGTAGCTCAACTTTACATTTTGGCCACGGAATAGAAAAGTAAACCACTGACCACCAATGTGGGTTCTGAACCTTTTCACAAATGTGCAATATGTTTGTTTTTACACTAGCTTTGTTGTGGTGTTTTTGTTTTTTGTTTTTCAATTCGAGTTTTTGTGGTAGACTTTAGAATTCAGTATCCATGACGGTTAGTAGTTCCGTAACATAATGTACCCTTTATGTGATAGAACTGATTTAATACAATACAGTACAAGTCAATTCAATTTGAACGCAGATCTCAGCGAGATTGCATGCGGATCTACCGTCACTTCCGGATGCAAGTACTTCCTCGGTTCCATGTATGATGACGGAGACAATAACACCGTTTACGGTTTTCTTGAAAATCTTTCATTTGTGGATTTTGAAGGCGCACAACCATAAGAAGCTCACCAATTATCCAAATACCAAAACATTTTGTTAATATTAAATTATTTTTTAACAATTATTAAACACAGATTGTAGTTACAACATTTGGCGTAAAATCGATAGTTTATCATTAGTTAAATTACGAAAATTATTACAGTTCTGCAATCGGTTATTTTCATCACACCTGCTTTTTGAAACCAGCTTTTCAATGTTGGTGTTGCTGCATGCTTATCTTGTTATATAATCGGAGGTTGAAAATAATCCATTAAAAACGAAAAATGTGTTTGGGTTAAAATAGTTTGTTTTTTCTCGCAAAACATCTCAACTTTTATCGATCGTTGTTTTAAATTGAAATAAACTTGATTCAAGTTGTTTTTGTTATTTGCTGTTGAGTACAAATGTATCGCAGTGGCGAGAAAAACGTCGGTAAAAAAGGGTGTTTTTTGTTTGCCAATTTCGATACAGTCTGTAAAAATATGTAGTTTCAGGTATTGTTAGGTGTTTTAGAATAAAACTACACGATTTCGAAACAAAAATACGATAGTCGTTAAAAACCAAAACTGATTGTTTTAGTAGTTGTTTAGAAAAGCAGAAAAAACGCGATGAGTTGGGATGATAAGTAAAAAAGATACTAATCCAGAGTGAGTAGTATCAGTTCGTTGTTCTGTAAGGAATAACTACTTTAGCTGAGATTAGGGAGTTGATGCTTAACCTGTTTGAGGCTCCCTAAACCAGGGGTGGGCAGCCTGCGGCCCACGCTAATTGGGGCCCTTGATTGAAGGTTGTAAAAAAAAAACTTTTCTGAATCAAGATCTCAGCGAGAATACATGCGAAACGGGCGTCACTTCCGGATGCAAGTACTTTCTCCGTTCGATGTATGATGACGTCAACACTGACCCAACCTTTGGTTTTCTTGATGTGTGCTGATGTTGTGCTGCCACAAATTGTAAACTATAATCGGAAAATAAAAGTTGTTGATATCACATGTTGTTTTGAGTGAATGTTTTCTTGTAGAAATGAAGAAAGTGTGGGAGTTTTACAATTGGACTTTAGGTTTTTGGCAACATTTTTGGCTAAACCCAGCAACCTGTAAAAAAACGAAAAGAGAAAAGATTTTACTAGACTATTGTTTAGATGAGGCCTTTATTGAACATTTAGACAAAAACATCAGCAAGTGTATTACACAGGGGGGGGGGAAGACTATTGTTTAGAATTGGCCTTTGTTGAACATTTAGACAAAAACATCAGCAAGTGTATTACACATTATGTTTGACCACCACCTAAACAAATTTACTGTTCTTGGATGGTTTATTTAAAACCGGACCCAAAAAAGTAGTTTAAATGCTAAATGCACTCGAAAAGATATGTTGCACATACTGGAGTGTAGCCACAGCGGGTATCTGGTGTAAACATCTAATGCTGCTTGCAGTGATCATCAGTGCATTAAAAACCACACACATATCTCTTGACACGTCAAAAAATTAACGCTGCGCATAAACCGGCGTTTGGTCGTAGCATGGAGATCTGATGTTGCTCTCAGTGGTCCACAGTGTGCTTGAGGAGCTTGTGTGTATGTCCAGACTCACTAAAGTGTATGTGGCATACAAACTGGTGTGTAGACAAAAACATGTACGTCCACTAGTGCTAACACCACAGTGTATACTAGGCGTTTCTTATAAACAAAATTCTTTAAAGGTCAGCCAAGCGTCACACCTTCCCACAATGAGAGAGACTTATGCGTATTTATATACAACTTCCGCATTGTATTGCAATGAATAGCGGACGTACTCCGAATGCCCTTAATGTAGATTTGGAAACTCGACAGACGCGGAAAATCGAATGAGGGATAGAACTTGACTTGCTCTTGTTTTAGGCCGGGTCTATACTAAAAAAGCTGTTTCTGTGTAAGCTGGTATAAACATGACAGTGTAGTACATTGTTATGATAAATTTATAAGATTTACAATTTGGTACAACGATTTGTAAAATGTGACACATGTTTGTAAAAATTGCTACAATAGCTTAAACAGAGTTTTACTCAATGGTGTAATTACATGCTTTCTTTTGCATTACAAAATGCGTTCACAGACACATGCTTTTAGGAAATTCAAATTACTGCCAGATCTGCACTATGGGTTAACTGTACAATAATCGAAACCTCGTCAAAAAGTTCCAACGCCACTCTAAAGTGATATTCTGCAACAGAGCGTTCGTGATAGCAGTGGTGTCGCTTACATGGTGGATTGCACTTCTTATTGTGTTACTACTTTGCTTCAAATTGATTCAAAGATGCAAAAAAGGCAGAACAGGTGAAAAACAATAGTGTGCTGAAAGTTCGTCATTCCCAGTTTGAAACATCAGATCAAGAAGTGAATTTGGACTAAATTGAGTAGGATTATTGTCGTTTTGCGGGCTTCACTAAAACAATCTACGCAATTTACAAAATTTTTTGCTTCAATATAAGAACTAATGCAATGTTCAGGTTTCAAATACAACTTATTTAGTCGTCAAATCTAAGCACGTTGTCTGTTGCTTCCTCTACACTGCTGGGGGTAGTACTAACTTATAAACAGCTCATTATACCGTAAAAATATTGATCAAAAATTAAAATATAGTGCCATTGCAGAGGGGTGGGGCACCAAACTGCGGCCTACGACATCTTTTCATCCGGCCCAGGTATTTGGTCTAAATATATATCATTGAAAAAATAAAGCTTTAGTTAAACGTTGAAACATAATTTACTGTGAAAGTATTATTGCAACAACATGTAAGATTAAGTTCATCTAGTTTCACAGTACGCATGAAATCAAAAAATCCAAGGTTTGTACGAATTAGTCGAAGATCCGGATAAACCTAATCCGGTTTACTGTTCTATATGTTAGACTTTTTCTATATTATCACAACGTATCATTTGTTAGATGCTTTAATAGAAATCCCGCGATTTTTTTTCTCCCAAACGATTTGCAGCCGTTGAGCAGAAATATGACCTGACATATCACTTCCTTAATTAGCCCTCAGATTAATGGCGCGCTCTGTGTCCAGATTTCTGTTTCTATTTCTTGCTTCAAAAATTTACAAACTTTGCGCACAGTTCTATCCAACAAATATAAACTGTTTAATTTAATATTAAAATATGTAACGTTCCCAAGTCAATGCTTTATGTGGAATTGTTCAGTCTTTGTGTGTATCAATTGTTAACAACAGGCCTGGTGTGATTGTGTCATTAAGCCGGAATCGTATCACAACTGCAGTATTAGTAACTTTTTAGGCTGCAGCCAATTTACAACCACCAGGTTTTTTGCAGGTCATCATTTAACAATTGGTATCAGAACGTTGACGGCCCTGGATTTATAGATGAGGTATTGCTCTCCCGGCAGTTCTATTATACTTTAATATTCTTTATCTGTATAAAGAATGCGACTCGTATGGGACGCAGAAGTATCATTTTTTAAATAAACCTGCTGGAAGAGCAATGCTTGTATATCACCTGGTATTGTATGTTTAACTACAATTAATTTGTCACTACGTTGAAAACAGAGTTCTGCGATCTTTATCACTGATCAACCAAATACAATTAACATAGTCATAATTGAATAGCGAGTCTTTCTAATGACAAAAGTTGTTGCCGAGTACATTGTTCTGCTCGAAAACTACAAAACCGTTGGATTGGCTCGCTATAGCACTGCATTAAAATGGTTAAGCGGGCATGCATAGGGCATTTTAAATATTGTATATTAAAGGGAAAAACATATCTCGCTCTCTCTACCCTCAAGTTTTATGTTAATGATTTAGTGACAAATAATAAAACTTAGAAATATTTCACCAGCTTGTCCGGCGACTCCGCTGCTGACAGGAGGAGACTTCACCACTTCCAATGCATCAAACCCGGTTGGAACGAGGATCTTGTACTTTTGCAATCCAGGATACATAAAATCAGGATCCGATGACACCAACAAGTGTATTGGAAACGGAGAATGGTTTTACCCCAATGTCACAGAAGTCTCATGTATTTCTCGTAAGTGGTATAAAAAATTTTTCACACAAATTGCATTTAAAATATTTGCGTGCGTCACCTACGGCAGGGGAAGGCAACCTATTTCGCACCGCCCCCCCCCCTGTAACAAATGTCTCGTGTCTATCTCGTAAGTAATCGAGTGTTTACAGAAATAGGCTCGAATACCAGTGCTCCAGTAGCATGAATATTTTTTAACGTCCTTATAATGAAAAACATTTCTGCACACTGATACCGCAAATTAACAGTCTATGTCAAGTGTTACCCAGTAACGTGTGTTTATGTTTGACATAGATGTTTCTTGTTTTCTGCAGCCAAGTTACTCGCGATTTTCGATGGCAATAAGGAACTGGACCAATGTGTTGAACAGGAATTAAATTTAGGTTCAAGCAACCCACATATGCAAACTGGTGGCGGTGTGCTTACCCCTACAAACTTCCCCATCTACTTCGAACAAATTGACAGATTCATACAGTAAGATAAACTCATATTTAATAAATTCTTTCGTTCAACTGGTGTAATGCTAAACAAAATACTAGTTGTTGTTTTCAAGAACGTTGAATGAAAGAATTTATTAAATATGCTACCTGGTGAACGAAACACCTGTTCAGTATTTTCTATAAACTCACAATTTGCTTTGTTTAATTCTTGCCTGCTATACCAAGATAAAAATTTAACCCAACTAACCCCACAAAACAGTTTAAAGAGAAAGTCTAGAACAAATATATTATTATTTATATTATTATTATTATTTGATTATTATTATCATCATTATTATTAATGTTATTTGTCTCAACATTTAATGGCATTTAACCCCCCAAGCTATGCCTCCCTGCTCACCAATAAATAATGACAAATTTGGTGCATTACGAATAACAGTATGGGTGGGACACAATGGACAATGTCTCACTTAACATCATAGAATGTCCAGGTGGACAGTTTGACTACACAGAGGTGCGAAAGTTTCTGCTTTTGCCCCTGTCTGTATACTTGTGTGTGTCACCATTAAAGGGAAATATTTGTGGCATCCCTGAGAGCCATTTAATTTTTAAATAGTAGTGTTGTGAAAGGGTGGCTTTCTAAAAACCATTCAGACAAAATATAGTATGTTATTTTAATTTTCATGCATTAAGTAATGTGCAAAAATACAATACTTTGAATACGTGTAAAATCGGGTGAATTTATCAGGAAAAAATTGGAGGCATGTTTTTCATGAACAAAATAGTTTCAATATTTTTTTATAACTTAGTTAATAAACTTTTAACTCTATGATTTACAGACTCGGCAGTTGGCTTTCGGCAAACGATAACAGTTTGTTTGCAATCCACCAGCATTCGGGAACCTGTTCAGCCAGCAACAGTTTTTTTGATGTTGTGATGACTTTCGATGAAACTGACTTCATAACAAAGGTAGGAATCAGTAGTGTAATATTTAAAGCAACATGGCTGTGTTTTTACATAATATAACCAAAGTAACCGAATAAGCACATAGTCTTGAAATCCTTTTTTGTTAAACTAAAACTAAAAAAAACAATCTTTGTGCAATACATACCCCTTTGCTCTAGTAACAAGTGCACAACAACTGCTATAAAAAAATTTAATATAAAATTATCGTGTGTTAACTTATCATGTCTTAACATTCATTTCAGTTGGGCATGATGGAAGATGCATGTAATTCGTGGTCCCTTTCGCTTGTCCTCACGTGTGCAATTAATCACCATTACGCTATTGGATCGGAGGCCGATGCAAATTACACTGTGATCTTCAGCGAGAATATCGTACCAGCAGATAGCTCTACGTTGAGTAAGAATATTGTGCCTTGATTGTAAATAAAATAGCTTTAAACAAATTCTTTTAATTTTGAGAATAATTGGCNATGATTGGCATTTTTTGAGATATTGTGTTAGTATATCACTTAAATTGCTTTAATTTTCAGCATAGACCTATTTTGACACTTTTTATTTAACTAACTAATGGCGATTCATTGCAGATATTTTTAACGTTTTTCTCTTATTTGTATAGTGGTAATAAGGTTTTTGAACCTTTTTTAGCATATTGCATTTTTGCATTGCTGTGCTGTTTTTAGTTTCATTATAAACTTAGCGCTAAAGTGTCCATGAATGAAACTTAATTCAGCTTTGATCAGGTATTCCAAAAACTGTGGCAGACAATTATCGAACAAACGATCCCAACTTTAAGATCTTAACCGTGTCAGCTTTACCAAGCACTGACACTGACTATCAGGCAAACTTGGAATGTAGGTATTTTGTTTATTTTTTCTGTTAATTGTGGGTGAGCAAACAGACGTGTTAATTGATTATGGCCAAACTACTTTACAGTTTCAAATATTTTTCACAATTCTTTTGTCTCAACCTAACAGATCATTGAGTACAATCAGCTAAGATGCGTTCATGCAGACCAGCAATCACGGCACATTCATACATAAACTATAGCACGCCAGGCCGATCCCCCCCCCCGACCAGCAATCACGGCACATTCATACATAAACTATAGCACGCCAGGCCCATTCCACGCGATATATCGAATCACACAGTCGCGAAGCATCCCATGTAGCAAAATTAGGATTTAAATTCGCATTGTTTAAACTGTTTCCATAGTCTACATCTAGATCACTCAGCAAAATTGGCAAAACTTTAATTCCTTCATTTCCTGTGTAAACAGTTAGTTGCTAATCATTTTTTCAAACGGCAATACATGCCCGAGGGCGGCTGATTCGATTTTAAATCCTAATGTTTGACGATTTTGCAAACCTAGGTTTTAAAGCAGTTACATGATTGCGTGTGTAACTAGTGTAGTGCTTTTATCTTTTCTGTTTCACTGCAAGAACAAAACTAAAAATACTACAACAAAGTCCTTTTTGAACCCAGATCTCAGTGAGATTGCATGCGGATCTGGCGTAACTTCCGGATGCAAGTACTTTCTCGGTTCGATGTATGATGACGTGGACGCTGACGGAGTCTACGATTTCCTTCAAAAACTTGCAGTTGTGGACTTTGATGACACTTAAAAAGTTGATCAATAACTTCTTGTCATATGGCAGACATTGTTTGCTGATTCTGCGCTGCCATAAACTGTAAACTATAATCGGAAAATAAAAGGGATTTATTTCAAGATGTTGTTTTGGGTCAAGGCTTACTTGTAGAAAGGAAAAGTATGGATGTTTTATGAAACAATTTTGAAGTTTTGCATAATACTCCTTCATCACTCAGTAAATCCAACGGATGGAAATGAACTAAACTGTAAATTATCAGTTTAAAAATGTTTAAAATATTTCTGCATGCACTGAATAGGAAGACAATCATACTAAAACCCAGCAAAACAGTCAACCAAAAAGAAATAAGATAAAACACTTAAGTGGCAATTACGATTCTACAGGACTATTGTTTTCAATTGGCCTTTATTTAACATTTAGACAAAAACTCCAGCAAGTGAATTACACATTATGTTTGACCACAAGTATTAGGGCCCACAAAAGTAGTTTACATTCTAAACGTTCTAGAAAAGATATGTTGCACATAATTAGTGTAGCCAAAGCGTGTATCTAATGTAAACATCTAATGCTGCTTACAGTGCTCATCGGTGCAATTAAAAAGCTTAAACATATCTCTTGACACGTCAAAAGATTAATGCTGCGCATGAACTTTCGTCTGGTCATAGGATGAACACGTGGTGTTGCTCACATTGGTCCTCAGTGTACTTAGGGTGATTATATGTATGTCCAGACTCACGAAAGTCCATGTGGCACTTAAACTGGCGTGTAAACTGGTGTTTGGGAACAACGTGTACGTCCAACATTTCTTACAGTGGACCACAGTCTATTCTAGCTGTTTTTTTTACAAACAAATTCTTCAAAGGTCCGCCACACGTCTTTGTTTGAGTGTTTTCAAAAGTGTTAAACACACCCCCCCCCCCCCCCCCCCCCCCCCCCCCCCCCCCCCCCCCCCCCCCCCCCCAACATTGATTTGTGCAATTTGGATAATATCAACAAACAAAACAAGGTTTGATTTACACTGATTGATGCAGAAGGTTCATGTAATTTACAACATGCACATATCATCAAAAGTAGAGAAGTGTATGCAAATAGTAATTGTGCAAATTTAAAACAGCTTCGTTAACCTCACTTTCAAACTGTCTGTTTTGCATTACTCCTAAATAGCTATTATATTATTTAGACATAGAGTGCCAAAAAAGAATAGACCTTTCCACAATGAGAGAGACTTAAAACTATTTAAATACGACCGTATTGCAACAAATAACAGACGCACTTCAAATGCTCTCAACATGCAGATTTATAAACTCGACAGAAGCAGGAAATCAAATGTTAATAGGGAAAAAAAATTAACATATAAGGGAAAAGAAAACTTTCACGGGGCTTGTGTGTGTGTAGCGAACACACTTTTCGCATACTTTCGATCATCACTGTTGTTATTAACCAATTACCCACTTTTTGTGGTGATGATAACAGCAATTGGTGAACCCTACAAAGAAACTATTCCCTACACACAAGCTCGTGAGCGTGTGTTTTTTCGACCGGGACTAAAAGTTGTTTCTGTGTAAGCTGGTATTAACACGACACCAAAGTGCAGCTCATTGTTATGAAAGATTTATGCGATTTACACATTGGAAGACCAACGGTGAAATTATTACTTTACTTGTGTTTACAGATACTTGCTAAAAGCACTTAAGACTACTGTTACACCCTTATTTTGTTATGGGCTAAATGTGCCAAAATAGCAACCTCGTCAAACTGTTCCAAATCCACTTCTGATGTGACATTTAGCAACAGTAAGTTCATGATAGCATCAGTGGTGTCGCTCACAGTGTGGATTGCACTACTTGCTTTGTTACTGATGTGCTGCAAGTTGATTCAAAGATACGAGAAAAGCAAAACATGTGAAAACAATAGTGTGTTGCAAAATTTCCTTATTCCCAGTTTGAAAAATCATTTTAGAAGTGATTTGGGACTAAATTGAGCAGGTTTTACATCGTTTTGTGCGGGTTTCTCAGAAATACGCAATCTAATATTTAAACAATGCAATTCACCTAGTTTATAGTAATAATATGAGAATCAATGTAATGCTTAAGCTTTAAATGCCATTCATTCCAGTCCCCTATCCAGACGAAAGCACTATATCTGTTGTTTCCTTCACGTTGTTGGTGATGTCGCATGGTACCAATAAACAACAATAAAAACAATACTCCAGAATTCGTATCTAGTTAATTGCAACGAGGTCACTGAAACGAAATAACATATTTAAAGCCGACTAAGTGTTTAACTGTGGAAAGTGACTTTTTAGGTTCCAAAAAAAACAAGATCTTGTGCGAATCAAATTAAAATGAGATTAATTTGATGTAAAG
The DNA here is from genome assembly GCA_003260075.1 of Phallusia mammillata. Lineage (NCBI taxonomy): Eukaryota > Metazoa > Chordata > Ascidiacea > Phlebobranchia > Ascidiidae > Phallusia > Phallusia mammillata. The sequence goes on from QLIY01001995.1 coordinate 11,135, forward strand.
AGTTACAAGCACAACATTTTAAAACGTCTATTTCTAAGCAACTGGGGATTCTGTATTAATTCCGCTTTGTGAAGGAATACAACAATGTGTGCGCCAACTAGGGAGCTATTGGGACCGCTCCAGAAACGAGGCAACACTTTAGTTGTGACATCGCTTGTTCGATTTTCTTCTTGCATTGACTACCTGTATGCCCTAGCACAATCCTAATCCATAGGCGCCACTATAGTATCACTAATTGAGTCAAGTTGTTTGGACTCAGCAATTGGTTCTACACTATATTACCTAAACAGGACACAGTACTTAGTTTATCGTTTGCTTTATGTTAAGTCCAACGATTCAATATCGAAGATGATAATGCAAAATGTTTACGTCGAATAACGGAAAAGCAATAGGTCTTTACAAAAACTGGAGATTCACTTGGTAAGTGAAAACAGTTGTGAGCAATTTACAAGAACTGTCCACAAACCCGAAATATCTGCGCAAAGGAAAAACATAAAGGGACCTAAACATGCACAGTTAGTAGATCAAGGTTGAGTGCTTTGTATCTACACCACCTAATACATAACTACATCGGTATCAGGATAACCCATGATATGTTAATTGTGCAATCTATACCAGAACAACACATGAGGGTTGCTCGCTCGGCGCAATGCGGACTTTCCGATCGAGGAAAATTAATGACAAACACACGTCCAAAAGCAGTTTGAACATCAGCATTTAGATTTAGAACATAAGGGCATATAAAACACGATGCTTGGCACAACCTACCAACCTTGCATGCAGACCTCATTGTTAAGCAAAGGTGGTTGGTAAAAACGCGGAAGCAACGCACCGAGCCATTGTCGCATTTGCGAAAACATTCCGCAATGCGGAGGATTTTAGCCAATCACATTTCACCATTACTTGGAGTGAGTATCAGTATCAAGGATGTTTAGTTCATTCGGTTGTGTGGTGTGAATAGAAGGTGTCGTCATAAACTGCTAAAATGTTCTATCGAGATATCTTTATGCTGTAGAAAGAAAAAAAAAACATTTGTATCTGCTGTTAGTTTTTAGCAGATTGTTTGTATAAAAGTCATTAGGTATTTTTTCCGCAGTGTGTTTTAAATCCGCATTAGAAATCAAAAATTTTCCAACAAAATCTGTGTTGAAGATTTTTCTTCTTGTCTGGGTAGTCGCATTCGGCTCGGTCCGGTGCCAAGGTAAGTAAGTTAAGGGCACTTATCTGAATACATGCCCGAATCAAGCCTGAATCCAAATCGTTTTCAAAAGCCACCAATAGGCTCGAAACCTAGCAAAATTCCAATACAAGAGCATGAGTATTAAGTCAGGTTGGAATCAAGCCAATTTACTTAAAACTTAAACCCGAACCCGATACGAAAAGTTTTGTACTGACAAACTGCATGGTTAGGTTTTTACTTACCATTTTGTGTCAGTAATACAAAAATGTTCAAACAGTATATGCTTATAAGTGGATTTTCAACAAATGTTTTCGCAGGGGATTAACTGGTCTATAGTCAGAGATCCCACCATTGGGAGACCGTATAAATTTTAATGTTTTTATCATATTTATTACAGTTGTTTATGTATAAATACATAAGAGTCTGTCCCGAAATGAATCTGTTTCGAAAAAGATGATCACCAAACAACATTAATCCGCCATCAAAAGTTTTAACCCCGTCATTTCAGGAAATTTAAAGAGAAATAACTTTGATGTTTTGAATTTGTGTATCAAGGAAATTTATTATAACGATATATTTCAGACACTCCCTGTCCTGGTTTACCACAGATCCCGTCAAACGGAGGTAACACTCCAGCAAGAACATCCCATGCTGCTGGAACCGTTGTAACCTATAGCTGCAGTGATAACTATGTCCTGGTAGGCCCTGGAAGTAACAACTGCTTGGAAGCTGGAAGCTGGAGTGAGAGCACAGAACCCACTTGCGAGCCAGGTACATCCGAATGTAAACAGCCTGTGCATACGCGACTTTCAGCTAATAGTGTTTTGTAAGCATGTTTGTGAAACCGCCCTCTTTTGAGCCAACCGCGGGAGCAGTTGAGTTTTTTTCAAGAAAAAATATACATCCGCTACATGGCGCTAACGCGCGCGTACTAGCTAATGAGCTTAGTTTAAACCACCAACTTATTACCATCTGTTTAACTTTTTAGCCATAACGGCGCCTTTGCAATTTTAGCGAGCTCTCGCGGTCCTCTGTTAATGAAACTGAATATGATTTTGCGAAACAAAGCTTGAAGATAACAACTAAAAGTTTATTGCAAAACTAATCCCACATAGCACAAATGAATTAACTTATGTTTAGTTTCGACGGGCTGTACCATAATTAAGTTGCAGGTTTTTTTTGCTTTTTTTGTTGTGTCTGAACAGTATAATTGTATTTTTGTCATTAGAATGTCCCGTACCCACAAACAATGCTGAATTATCGATTTCCCCCAGTGGGCCTTACAAAGGCGGCGACACGATTACGTATTCGTGCGTCGACCCTCTTGCTGTGGAAGTTGGGGAAAAGACAAGCACTTGTAATGGAACCCATTGGAGCTTGGCTGTTCTCCCAACATGTGATGCGTGTAAGTTTAAACTGTTTTTTTTTAAGACTCTAGAAAAGTTAAACAAAAATCTTATAATCTAAGTTTTTGATGTCAATATTTATTTTCAAATTGAAAGAGTAAGTGATTCCATATGATTAAGGCGTCAGTGTTTTTTTGTATGTGTTAGATCAGTGGTGGGCAACCACCGGCCCGCGAGGAGTTTGTTACCAAGCTGTATAATGTTTCAGATTAAATGCTATACAACATTTTGCCCATGTATCCCGGGGGTGATAACTATCTTAAGCGTTTTTATTGCTAAATATTTGTAGTTTTTTGAAGACCGGTCCGCGATAAAGTTTTAGTTTCAAAAACGGTCCGCAGTGCGTAAAAGGTTGCAGACCCCCGTGTTAGACCAGTGTTTCCCAATGAGAGGATTTTTTGAAACATGAGGGGAGGAATTTACTTTTCATAATTGTACACTTGGTTTATAAATAGACACTTTCGTTTAAGGAATATGACCCGTGAATTTGATGAAAGACCCAGTTTTAAATTATAAATGTATGCTTTAGCATCTACCATGTAGTATATTAGAATGGAATGATATTGTTTTGAACTGTTAAGGGAGGAATTCGACCAAAAAGGAACCAGTGTGTTGGATAATTTGGTTGCACAACACAATTTTACTGTTTTTATTTCGGACTTGTCTGACATTTTAAGTTTAAAGAGCTCTCTTCTGGCAAATGTGATTTTATTCCGACGTTTCGACGTCCGATACAGGTCGTCTTCATCAGTGTAAATAACACTGAATACGACTAGTACAGTGCACGATAAACAAAGGAAAAAAAGAAACCCCCCCCCCCAAGCACGTCACAACGCAACGAAAACACCGCGCGATAACAAATTATTGTCCCTCTAATCTTTAAGCAGTCTGACATTTTTTTAACATTTACACGTATTACCAAGCTGGTGCATGCGCCCCCCACGAAACATCCAGCAGGAAACACCAGCATTGACCAAGACAGGATTGAAACTAACAAACTTGCAAACACAACTACTTCCATTTCGACTGTTTTACCTAGTATTGTTTTTTATACCTACCATTATTGCAAGAGTTGTTCTTAACCCAAGGTTGTAAAACCAATTACTATAGGGGACGCTAAAAACGTTGGATAAAATACTAAACCAAAACAGGAAAGAGTAATGGAGAATCATATGGTGATTGCAAATCTGTAAAAACAAAATAAAAAGATTAAAATATCACATCCCACGTGTGTTTTGCTCGAACGCTAAATTATAAAGTTATTTTTGTTTGCAAAAGCTTGCACTAAACCCCCGGCCGGCGAAGATGTGAGCGTTGCTCCTGCTGGCGCATACGTACAAGGACAACAAGTCAACTATACACTTGCGAAAGTGGGAATCTTATCGGTTACAGCGACAATGTGTGTTTGGGTGATGATGTTTGGCTGGACGCGGAAGGACCGATATGTTCACAAACAGGTTAATGTTAATCCTGTAAAACGTTTGGCCAAAGTACCAATGTGCATTTACCTTAGGTGCTAATAATTAGGGCCAATATTGATTTGGTTACGTCTACTTAGTGTGCTGTCTCTTGTGTTGTAGATTGCACTGATTTGCAACGAACCCCAATCTTATCAACACACCAAGCGGCACAGAACATAACAACGACACTGTAGTGATATACACCTGCCCTGATGGCTATATACAGGTTCCCTCGTTTAACAACACTTGCGAAGGAGGAGCCTGAACTGAGCCAGATGCCGGAAAATGTCTTAAAAGTAAGTGTATGGTTTCAATGGCGCGAAGTGAAGTTTTATACGTTGATAAACGAGGGCTTGTTTAGTTTACATATCTCTCTTATTAACGGAATAACTAACAATTTAATTAAAAGTCATACGAACGGAATGATTATGGTATTACGCCTACCATACTATGATTGACATATGAGTGTGTCCTGATCGCTGGTCTGCAAAGAAGCTTCAGGGCTTATCCCAATTATGAGTTTATGCTCATCTTAATTTATTCGAACGCAAATGAAATAGCTGAATTAATAGGTGTAAGCTATATCAAACATATCGTGACTTCATATCGTTTTTACTTTTTTGCACAGTCTGTCCAGTTCCAGAGTTGGATCCGTTTCTTGCTGTGGCTGCTGAAATATCAATAGAGCTATTCGTTTATAAGAAATACATTACTGAACTTGTTTCTGGGGTAACTGTACATTTCTTATGTACTAGTGGTCGACTGCAGGGGGCTTCAAGTGCTACATGTTTGGAAAACGGAACTTTTTCAGCTGAGGTCCCTGTTTGCATACCAGGTCAGTACAAACGCTTTGTGACAAACAGTCCAACAACGTAAATCATCAGGGTTGCCATACCGTCCTTATTTCTAAGATTTGTCCTTATCTTTCTAAGAAATCACCTCGTTTTTGTCTTGAGTCCGTCTTTGTCTTATTTTAACGATTGCAAGTCAAATCCCGGCTACAGGTAAAAGTAAACCTATACCTGAGCTGTCGTGAGATGCACGAAGTATTTTCTACGAACAAGGAGATGCTGGAACAGGTCGTTTTTGGCCAAACCTACGGCATGTGACATGTCATGTCTCGTATAAATGCAAATATTTGTTCATAAACTTTCGTTATGTTTTATATAAAAGTTTAATTTTTTAGTTGTCCTTGTTTTGGGGTCCATCGCGATGGCAACCCTGACTATAAAATCACTTGGCGATACAATTACATTTTGCATTAAAGGACCAGACACGGTGCCTAATTAAACTTAACCTACTTTGGTAATGATTATAAGGCTCGACCCGTTTGGTGCTGATCTGTATTGATTTAAAGCATAGCATGGTACTTTGCATGATGTGAAGTGCACTCAATTGGTTTGTATTTTTGTTTTAGACTGCCCTAATATGCCAACGGACCCCAATGGCTTTAACACACCTGATGGCACAGCACATAACAACGGTACTGTAGTAAATTACAACTGCACTGACGGATATATGTTGGTTCCTCCTTTAAGTAACGCTTGTGTGCGTGGAAATTGGAACGAATCTGAAGCTGGAAAATGCTTAAGACGTAAGTATCGCTTGTTCCTGACATCTTATGTTGCAAGTAAAACAGTATATTATAGTATAAGTTTGCCTTGCGTCTAACGCATTAATGCATGATAAGTTTTACTTAAATCTATATTCAAAAAAGTGGTAGTTCATTAGATTTTAATTTCAATGTGCTCATACAATATTAGTTCGATGATACAATATTTTATGTGAGTATACATTCTTTAAATAATTAGACTTTTGTTTGATTTTTGCGGGCATGTACGCCTCAATTTATTATTATATATTTTACTCTATTTATAAGTTTCACGATAAAGCTATATTTTTGCATTGTGGTTTTACTTCATGAAATTTTAATGTGCGCAGACATCATTAAGACGATGATACAGCATTATTATGATTAACCATCCTTAAAATGATTCGACATATTTGTATGTTTTCAAAATTAACCATGCTAAATGCAAAACGAATGAAATACTAAATGCAAACAAAAGGAAACTTATTTTTTGTGAAGGTTGCGACGCTCTCTTCATTGGGGAAGTGGATCCATTGCTCAACGAGTTTTTTGTCATACCAGAAGATGTCATGAAATATGCGCAATTTCTCACTGGTGCGGTTGCTGGAGTTGGGATAAACTTTAACTGTAGCAACGGTAATCTGTTGGGCGCGTCGTCCACGGTTTGTCAACAAAATGGTACCTGGTCCGAAAACTTGCCTGAATGTCTAGCAGGTAAGCCCGCTTTATCAGGTTTCATAATCTCCGAAACAAATTTCAAATTTATTGAGATTGTGGACCTCCTCAACTGGGCAATGACCTCGAATTGGTGACAACACCAGCTTCATTCACAGAAGATTTGGTGGTTCAATACCAATGCAAAAATACCCCCCCCCCCCCCCCCCCCCCCCCCCCCCCCCCCCCCCCCCCCCCCCCCCCCCCCCCCCCCCCCCCCCCCCCCCCCCCCCCCCCCAATGGTACCTGGTCCGAAAACTTGCCTGAATGTCTAGCAGGTAAGCCCGCTTTATCAGGTTTCATAATCTCCGAAACAAATTTCAAATTTATTGAGATTGTGGACCTCCTCAACTGGGCAATGACCTCGAATTGGTGACAACACCAGCTTCATTCACAGAAGATGTGGTGGTTCAATACCAATGCAAAAATGGTGCAGACATTGGAGACGTAACTTCTACATGCCAAGCAGATGCATCATGGAGTTCGACTGACCTTCCCGACTGTGCACCTCAAAACCAACCATCAATCTATAAAGGCACAATAAACGACGAAATTTTGCAACTGATGTAAAAAAAACTGTAAATTGTTTCCTTAAATCCCCAAATCTAACTGAAAGTCTTGCATATGTCTACTGTTGGTTGTGCTTCATTGATGTTTTGTCCTACAGTGACCCCCTGACCTCTTTATTTAACTCGCAGTTACCCGGAATAAAACCAAATGTGAATTTATGTGACTTTGGAGTGTATGGGGCTTTTCCATAATATCGCGTGCGTTTGGGAAACAACATGTGCACACTTAATAGGCATATAAATAAGGTCGTTAGTGAGGTTTTCGCCGTTTATATGACGTTATTCTTATCTTACGTCATTAGAATGAAAGTTAAGCTGTTTTGTCAAATGATATCAGATGACATTGGTTGCCCCCCCCCCCAAAACTTACTAATGCACGAATAAGTTTATGGTAGAAAAAGTGCCACTGAAAGCAAAACGCAAATGAAAAATAGTCATGCATTCGTGCAAATGGTAATTGGGATATCATTCATTGAGCTTTAATCAAATGATTCTGCGTTTGCCATTTGCAACACATACACAACTAGATTATTAAAATGATTAGTATGTGCTTTATGGGATGAAAACGTGTAGTTTTTGAAAAACAGTCATGAAGTTACTAACAGTCATTCTGTTATCAAATCAGCACAAAACCCAACGAATCCTTATAGTACTTTGCTCTAGTCAGGTTTGTCAAAACATTTAAAGCAGCCTAAAGATAAACCGAAACGGCTTAAAACACAAAATAGGGATCGACCCGTGTGTGCTGATTAATTCTGAAGCAGATATAGGTAGGTGTACCTGTACACGCGAAGCTTTCTGGTTGGTTAAAATCCTCCGCAATGCGGAACACTGCCTCGGTGGCATGAGGCCGCAATGCGTTAAAACAGATTGACAAATTATTTCCGATTCGTTTACTGCCTAACAATTGTTCGGCGTGACGAGTCATTCGTTCGTAGGAACGATCCCGGGACGCGTTCGGCGTGACAAATCATTTCCCCTTTATCACTGTGTTGCTTAGAAACCTCGATGGTATCCACGTGGGGTCTATCTTTTTGTCGCAGTGCCTGATTAATATGCACACCTGTGAGCAATTTCGCTTCTGCTGTACGAAACATAATCATCGCTAAATAGATTTAGGTGGCAATAAAAACAAAACACCACAAGCTATACATTTAAGCAACTGCATGGCAGTCATTAACATAAAGAAAGCTTTGAATACTATATCAATACAAATATTAACACTTAAATCACTCTTTCTAACATCTAAGAAACCAAGATCTTTTGTAAGTCAGTTTAAAATGAGATTTAAGCACAACATTTTAAAACGCCGTGACCTGAAATCATGTTTTGACCAACATAGCATTTTTGTGCTCATCCCGCAATGCGGAGGAATTCAGCCAATCAGAAATCTCCACGTGAATCACAGCAGAACAAGCTCCAATAACGCATGCGCCACCTAGAGACCATGTAGGACCGTTCTTGCAAACAGGCAAAATGCTTGGCAACCTAAGCTAACATCACTTCTTCAAATAACCTCTTGCTTTGACGAATATTATACCATATCAGGGCCTTATACCATTGGCAGCTGGTGTATTAGGAGCCCACGCTAACAGCTGTTGTGTAGGATTATTCGTGTCACACTTAATTACATAAAATGGACAATGTATTAGCTACAACTTTGGTTTAGTGTGTTGAGCTCAAAGGCTAATGGTTTACAATGAAAAGTGTTTACGGCGAATAACGGAAAAGCATTAGGTCGTTACAAACCTCGAGTTTCATTTAGTAAATGGAAACAAATGTTTGAACAGAACAATCAAATCATTTGGTAAATGGAAAGCAATTTGAACAGAACAATCTACAAACCAGAAATATCTGCCAAAAAGTGAAACATTTGTGGAAGTGCACAAGACACGATTGTTAGATCAAGATTGAATGCCTTGCATCTACACCATAATATATAACAACGTCGGTATCAGGGCAACACATTAGATGCTATTTGCAAAATCCATATAGTAGGACAACACATTAGAATTAGATGATAATTGCAAAATCTATACCAGGACAATGTATAAGATGTTATTTCCGATATCTGTATCAGGCGCAAAGAGCAGTTGCGAGAGAACGGAAATGCTCGGAGCTCCTGAGGAGAACATCTCACACACCACATAACACGGTTTAACACAACGTGGAAGCGCTACCTGGAAATCAGCGGAAACTCTTTGTCATCGCTCGTACCGAGAAGGGTTGCTCGCTCGGCGCAATGCGGCGGATTTCAACCAATCAGAGTACGGGACGTAGCAAACAGTTTTGCAACCTCCAGTTCGAATGCAGAATCTCTGCACAATAGCTATCGCAGGTGGTAAACACAGTATGTGTTAATGTGCAGTTTGGTCCTCTATGTAAAAACATATCAAACATTGACCACTACAATAAACTGGCGCCATATTGAGTCATTGTATCCCCATCTACCAACACTAATTCGTGTTCCGTATCCAAACGTTGCGTTTTAGGCCAAAAAGCTTTTGAATCGCCCTTGAAGTGTCAATAAGGGCCGAAATACTGTGTTTTAAAGACATTTCGTTACAACTACTTGGGTACCTTCACCTTGCAGTTTTTCGAAAGAGATCCCAATTGAATTGAAAATGCTCAGCTAACAGAAACGCTTTTAACGTGTTTACGGTCCCACTATTATCGGCAGAAGAACACCAAGCCCCCCATGTGGGATTTAAACTTAAGATCTTAAACTTTTCCAACGAGCGAAAGCATTGACAAACATTCACGTCCAAAAGCATGGCTGAACGTCAGGATTTATATTAGAAACATAAGAGCGTATAACTTACAATGCTTGGCACAACCTACTAACCACACATACAGACCTCATTGTTAAGCAGAGGTGGTTGGTAAACAAGCGGAAGCAATGCGCCAACGCCCTTGTCGCATTTGCGAAAACATTCCGCAATGCGGAGGATTTCGACCAATCACATTTCACCATAACTTGGAGTGAGTTACAGCATCAAGGTTTTTTGGTTCATTCGGTTATGTGGTGTGAATAGAAGGTGTCGTCATAAATTGCTAAGGTGTTTCATCAAAACGTCTTTATGCTGTAAAAAGATGTAAATACTAACTTGTATATGCTGTTAGTTTTTAGCGGATTGTTTATACTACAGACACTTGGCCCCCCCCCCCTTGTTTTCGCTGTGTTCTTTGCATTCGCATTAGAAATCAAAACTTCTTCCAGCAAAATTTGTGATGAAGATTTTTCTTGTTGTCTTGGTAGTCGCATTCGGCTCGGTCTTGTGCCAAGGTAAGTAAATAAGTTAAGGGCACTTATCTGAATTCACGCTTGAATCGAGCCTGAGTCCGAATCGTTTTCAAAACCCACCAATAGGCTCGAGACCTAGCAAAATTGCAATACAAGAGTATGAGTATAAATACAGGTTTGAATTGAGCCCATTTACTTAAAACTTAAGCCCAAACCCGATACGAAAAGCCTAAACTGCCTTTCAAATCCGGTTTAACTCGCATAACTAGTAGGGTGATAAATGTGCGATGTTAGCACGACTCGGCAGTTACGCTTTGTCATCATTTTTAATGTTTTTGGTTCAAGTAGGAAAAAATCAACTAAAAGTTGTAGTTTCACTGAGTTCACTGTTCTCCAGATTGCGTCGATGTGTTGCCACAAAATGTCTGTAATGCTTACCTTTCAACCGGACAATGTGTTCGCGTTGACATGCAGGTCTCGTGCTATAAAACTTGCAATCCATCAGAGTGTAACGGTAAGTGTGAATTTATTCTTAGAAAAAAAAATATAAGTCACTTTTATAACCTTACTCACTAATTTAACGACAAAATATTTAAAATAAAAATGTCTCTAATGCTTTTCTGAGAAGTTTTGTGTTCAAACAGTATTTGCTTTTAGATGGATTTTCAACAAATATTTTCGCAGGCATAGATTAACTGGTCTACAGTCAGAGATCCCACCATTTGGGGACCATATAAATTTTAATGTTTTTGACATATTAATTAAAGTTGTTTATGTACAAATACATAAGATTCTGTCCCGAAATGAATCTATCTTGAAAAAGTTGATGACCATACAACGTTAATCCGCCATCAAAAATTTTAACCCCATCATTTCAGGAAAATTAAAGAGAAATAACTTTGATGTTTTGAATTTGTGCATCAGGGAAATTTATTATAACGATATTTTTCAGACACCCCCTGTCTTGGTTTACCACAGATCCCGTCAAACGGAGGTAACACTCCAGCAGGAATATCCCATGCTGCTGGAACCATTGTAACCTATAACTGCAGTGATAACTATGTCCTGGTAGGCCCTGGAAGTAACACCTGCTTGGAAGATGGAAGCTGGAGTGAGAGCACAGCACCCACTTGCGAGCCAGGTACATCCGAGTGTAAACAGCCTGTGCATACGCGACTTTCATCTAATCCCCCCCCCCCTTAATGTTTTTGACATATTAATTAAAGTTGTTTATGTATAAATACATAAGATTCTGTCCCGAAATGAATCTATCCCCCCCCCCCCCTTGCGAGCCAGGTACATCCGAGTGTAAACAGCCTGTGCATACGCGACCTTCGGCTAATAGTTTTTGTAAGTATGTTTGTGAAAGCTCCCACCTTTGAGCAAGCCGCGGGAGCAGTTGCGACTTTAAGAGTTTTTTTTCAAGAGAAATCAATATATATCCGCTACATGGCGCTAACGCGCGCGTACTAGCTAATAAGCTTAGTTTAAAGCACCAACTTATTACCATCTGTGTAACTTTTTGGCCATAACGGCGCCTTTGTAATTTTAGAGAGCTTTCGCGGTCCTAGCTAACTCTGTTAATGAAACTGAATATGAGTTTGCGAAACAAAACCTGAAGTGGACAACTAAAGTTTATTTATTCCTTGCAAAACTAATCCCACATAACACAAATGAATTGGGTTTAGTCTCGACAGGCTGTACCATAATTAAGTTGCCGTTTTTTGCTTTTTATTTTGTTCTGTCTAAACAGTATAATTGTATTTTTGTCATTAGAATGTCCCGTACCCCCAACCAATGCCGAACTTTCAATTCCCCCCAGTGGGCCTTACAAAGGCGGCGACACGATTACGTATTCGTGCGTCGACCCTCTTGCTGTGGAAGTTGGTGAAAACAAAAGCACTTGTAACGGAACCCACTGGAGCTTGGCTGTTCTCCCAACATGTGACGCGTGTAAGTTTGAACTGTTTTTTTAAGACTCCAGGGAAGTTAAACAAAAATCTTTTAATCTAAGATTTTCATGTCAATATGTACTTTCAAATTAAAAGAGTAAATGATTCTATAGGATTAAGGCGTCAGTGTTTTTGTGTGTGTTAGACCAGTGTTTGGCAACCACCGGTCCGCGGCCCGGCACCGGTCCGCGAGGAGTTTGTTACCGAGCTGTATAATTTTTCAGATTAAATGCTATAAAACATTTTGCCCATGTATCCCGGGGATGATAACTATCTTAAGCGTTTTTATTGCTAAATATTTGTAGTATTTTGAAGACCGGTCCGCGATAAAATTATAGTTTCTAAAACGGTCCGCAGTGTATAAAACAGGGGTGTGCAACCCGCGGCCCGCGGGCCACAATCCGGCCCGCCAGACCATTTTGTATGGCCTTCAACAACACTCTGATTCAGAGCAAGTAAAGGTGCAAATTTTAGCAAAAAATGCCCGCTGGTTTTCGGCAAATCCTAAGTGGAAACTTACAATTTTATTCACCCAGACCTATGATCTTCGATTCGCACTTGGTGCTTGTTGCGTAACTGCACCGAATGTGACTTAAAAAGCTACTTTGCTTAGTAAACAATTACTTTGCTCTGAAAGGCAGTGTTGCGACGAAACTTACTTGCACCTAACATTTTAAATTTAATTTGGTAAAAACGAAGTTGATTTTCGTTTTGTTGCTACAGAGTGCGACTATGTGTCAACANTTGGTGCTTGTTGCGTAACTGCACCGAATGTGACTTAAAAAGCTACTTTGCTTAGTAAACAATTACTTTGCTCTGAAAGGCAGTGTTGCGACGAAACTTACTTGCACCTAACATTTTAAAGTTAATTTGGCAAAACGAAGTTGATTTTCGTTTTGTTGCTACAGAGTGCGACTATGTGTCAACAGCTGTTATAGTCACACAAATAGCTCTACCCGGTAGAGTGTTTATTGGCGTGTGCAGCCAACATTTTAAACGCAAAATTACACAAAACGTGGGGGTGTGTAAATAATATCGGCATGATATTATAATGCAAGTCCCACCAACAGTAGGGAAAAAAACGTGTAAATAAATAGTGTACATGAAAAAAATTGTGTGGCCTTCGCTCGATGTCCGAAATTAGTTTTAAGGCACACCGACGAAAAAGGTTGCACACCCCTGGCATAAAAGGTTGCCGACCCCTGTGTTAGACCAGTGTTTCCCAAAGAGAGGATTTTTTGAAACTTGAAGGGAGGAATTTACTTTTCATAATTTTACACTTGGTTTATAACTAGACACTTTCGTTTATGTTTTTATTTCGGACTTGTGTAACATTTATTTAACATTTATGCGTATTACAAAGCTGATGCATGCGGCCCCCCTCCGATGATTACAAGC
>QLIY01001996.1:0-24643 GCA_003260075.1 Phallusia mammillata
TTTGCGAGGTTCCTCGACACTTATTTCCCTTTGTAGATGCTCCGATGATCCAAAGCTCTTCCGAGATGACTCAAAAAGTGAAGAACCTGGAAAATCACTGCCTGAGTCGCCACCAAGACCTGGTGAAGCTTGCTCGGTGGGCAAAGTCGCACTGTTCGGATGACTTCCATAGCCTGACTCAAGCGATTGGGCATTTTTCTGATCGCGAGGTGGAAAATGCTGCGGAGGAATCCTCAGTGCTGGTGTTGGGTGATGGGGGTGTTTCTGAGGGGGTTGTGCAACTTTTCTTGGGGGTTGGTGGTTGTACGGGTGAAATTTCTGCTCCTCAACCAAAACCTACAAAAAGATTTGATCCAGATTAGCCAAAGTCATTCTAAACAAAGACAACTCTTGAAAGTCGCATCTCAAATGGGCCAACATTTATCATATTATATAATTGTTTAATAACAGTAACACAGAGCATTTTTTTCATGTAAGGTTTAACTTGAAAAAAGTTAATATTTGTGTCAATCAGCAAATAAACAAATAAGGTGTGATGCCTTTAGGTTGTACATACATTAGTTTTTCAAATACTGTGTACAAAATTTTATATTGCAGCAACTACAGCTACTATCGTAAAATCCACATTGAACATTTAAAAACTCTTGAAAGGTTTAGATTAGTCTATATCCGATTTAATGATCTACTACATACACCTTTTAACTAATCCAACTTAAAATCACATAATGCCCAATACACTTTATAATACACCAACCAACACAGCATGAAACATACTTTAGTAGGTATATAATACCCAAGCGATTGCACTATACCCACAATAGTTCAAACAAGTCCATAATTTTGTAATTAGCCTGTAACTGTGTGTTACCACAGGATGAATAGGCTCAAATTTAAACAAAAGCTTGAAAAACTTGGGCTGTGATTAAACAGATTTGTCTGTATAGAGCTTTTATGTGATATCAAGTTGCCATATTTTTAGGAATTTATAGTTTTAACGGGCAAGATGTGTAAGTGGTTAATTGGTGATAATAATAGCTGAATATCTACATACAGATGAAAACTCTGTTAAACATAACAGACACAAAAAGACTACAATTCAAATATTTGTTCAATCTATAAAACTGATCATAATACAGATCAAAACCAATCTAAAACTTACAACACTTAGTGCAGTTTTGTACTTACAGGGAAAACAAAATTTCCGACAGATTGGTATAATCATTGCTGGGAATTGGTTTTCCATTAACAGCATAGCGATAAATGGTTTTGGGAAGTGTCAGATTTCCACATTCTTCAGGACATACTTCAAGAGCTAAAATAAAATAAAACAACTAGAAGATTGGCTTAGCACAGGCCTGTCAAACTCCCGGACCGAAGCCCTCCAATGCGGTCCACGAACAGTCAACAGCAATTGTAAAATTTATATATATATATATATATGATATAAACCTTTTTCTTTACCAATTTTAAAAACAAAAACCAGCAGATAATTGGCGGCTGTTGGTGAAATAAGGATTTGCGGTCGTCGTAGCGGAAAGGTTGTTTAAGTGTATAAAACTAGATTAAAAATCACATGCGGTCCTCGGCATAATTTCCAAACTGCAATGTGGACCCCGAACCCTATGAGTTTGACACCCCTGGCTTAGCACATGTTGCCATTGCATATACACTATGTCCTATTTGGAAACAGTAATATATTTTCTATGTTTATTGTATACACTGTCTAATTAATGTTGGATATTTGAGCAGTCAAATAAAATGTGGTAATGTTTAGGTTTCATCCATTTAAATAGGTCAAATACTACAGTATTAAAATGTACTCTAAGTTAAAAGTTGGAATGTTTTTATGAACCATAAGGATGTAAAGGTCAACTTATGTAATTTTTTTTTGCAAAATGGAAACGTTCAGAATATGTTATGTCACAGGCTTTTCCAAATGCATCACAGGTGCTTATTTAATTTACTGAAGAACGCACTTATTCTCCTTGATATCACAATTTAGATTATTGCTAGTTTTTTTAATAGTGGCAAACAATGAGCAATTCTTTTCTTATTTTTTTTTCTCATATTGTTTTTTTTTTGCAAATAATTAAGCATACAAAACCTGGATATGTATATACATGAACTTTTTATCCCTAATATGTCTACTTGGAAAAGAAACATCCGAACTAATAAAACAACAAACCACAATGACAATATAGTCAACTATCTCAATCAACCAATGGATGAAATTTTGAGCAACAGAGGTGATGTGGGCAACAAGCTATGCAAAAACTGTTTCGATTCACCACAAAGACTACCCACTAGCACTTTTAAAGAGTTAAGCGAACTAACCTTCAACATTAACTTCAAAATCTTTGACGTCGACATGTCCCTCCAATTCCATTCGTAATTTAAAGTCCTGGCGGCCATGAAATCTTTTTTTTAAGCACAACCTTACTGCATGATCCACAGGGGGGGGGGTTGACTTCAATCCAAAATATCCAAATCAAAATTCCATCTTCAACAGTAAGTTTAAGATTGAATTCTGCAAGGGGGGGGGGTGTCCTATTTGGAAACAGTAATATATTTTCTATGTTTATTGTATACACTGTCTAATTAATGTTGGGTATTTGAACAGTCAAATAAAATGTGGTAATGTTTAGGTTTCATCCATTTAAATAGGTCAAATGCTACAGTATTAAAATGTACTCTAAGTTAAAAATGTTTTTATGAACCATAAGGATGTAAAGGTCAACTGATGTAATTTTTTTTGTAAAATGGGAACGTTCAGAATATGTTATGTCACGAGCTTTTCCAAATGCATCACAGGTGCTTATTTAATTTACTGAAGAACGCACTTATTCTCCTTGATATCACAATTTAGATTATTGCTAGTTTTTTTAATAGTGGCAAACAATGAGCAATTCTTTTCATATTTTTTTCTCAAATTGTTTTTTTTTGCAAATAATTAAGCATACAAAACCTGAAGATGTACATGGACTTTTTATCCCTAATATGTCTAATTGGAAAAAACATCCAAACTAATAAAACAACAAACCACTGTGACAATATCTCAATCAACCAAGGGATAAAATTTTTGAGCAACAGAGGTGATTTGGGCAACAAGCTATGCAAAAACTGTTTCGATTCACCACAACGACTACCCACTAGCACTTTTAATGTGTTAAGCGAACTAACCTTCAACATTAACTTCAAAATCTATGACGTCGACATGTCCCTCCAATTCCATTAGTAATTTAAAGTCCTGACGGCCATGAAATCTTTTTTTTAAGCACAACCTTACTGCATGATCCACATCATTACTAAAAATAAAAAAAATGAACTTGTCAGACATCCTTTGGCACCTCATTTTTAGGTAAAACAAAACAACTTGTTGTGCAATCCAGGTTTTTTCACAGAACGCTATACATAAACTTGCAAGCTTACAGATGCAAAAATGTGATGCACATGCTAGTTTAATCTAATTCTAAGTAGAACTTATTCCACTTTCCATAGAAGTTTAAAACTGGAGTGTGTTAAAGTATATGTTTTACAACCATTCGTTTAAGTCCAATTGTAATAATATATTAGCAATGGATGTTGTGTGATACTGTGGCTAGATATAAGTACAGCGAAATGATTTTTTTATCTTTGGGTGGCTACAAGCAAATATTGGTTGAATGTAAGAATGGGAATTTTAGAATAGCGAATTTGAGGACTTTAATCCCACATATCTAAATCAAAATTCCATCTTCAACAGTAAGTTTAAGATTGAATTCTGCAAAATGTTTATTTTCAAGTGGATTGGGTTTCACTTGTTCATGTGTTTTCTTGTAAGATTTCTTTAATACCACACAAAATCAGAAGCTAAAAATTATAAAAAGGGCTATTTTGAACTCGGTTTTACTTTTTTAGTATACCAATCAGTGTATATATATACCTTTCCAAAATGCTCAGTCATAGTGAAATTACATTTTTTAATATGAAATGCCTACTTTACAACCTATGTATGTTATATATGTGATGTGACCAGGTTTTTTTTGGGGGGGGGGGGGGGGGGGGGGGGGGGGGGGGGGGGGGGGGGGGGGGGGGAAACACCTTAAAAAAACACTGGATGTGACACATACATACCATTCAAACAAAAGGTCAGCAATTTCAAATGACGTTGTGGTCAAGGAGATCCAATCACAAGTAAATATTTCATCCAATATAAAAATATGTGTGAATTGGGATGCATTATTTGTCAATGTAATGCATCCTCCTGGCAAAACATCCAGAAGAACAGCATCTGTAGCAAGTTTGACTGCTAAAACGTTGAAAAGTAACAGTATAAGGTATACCATTTGCAATTGCATATTTTTACATGTACTTCTTGGCATTTCCTAAACACAAAAGGAATGCTACTAAAACACTTTAGCTTGTCGATTTTTGTTTAGAGTTTTCAAAATCGGGGGGGGGGGATTGGGATGCATTATTTGTCAATGTAATGCATCCTTCTGGTAAAACATCCAGAAGAACAGAATCTGTAGCAAGTCCGACTGCTAAAACGTTGAAAAGTAACAGTACCTTATAAGGTATACGCATATTTTTACATGTACTTCTTGGCATTTCCTAAACACAAATTGTATTATGTTTTCATTGCTGGTAATTTTCAGCAGACAGCCAGACACCTTTCATGCCTTCACGTTGCCATTAAACGGTTAAACATATATCTAATTTAAAACAGCCAAGGAATGTTACTAAAACACTTTAGCTTGTCGATTTTTGTTTAGAGTTTTCAAAATCATAAATAAAAACAGCCTTTTGGTAACGTAAAGTAGTCTAATATTGCGACGAGTCACACTCACGTTTTGCTAACGCTCGGCGTGCTTTCACCAAACACGTGACTTGCCAAACTGTGGTTCGACGGGACAGCCAAACGCCTTGTTGATTTATTCCATGTCTGCATAAATCAAAAAAGCATGGACTTCTGCTTACAACTTGGTGACAAAAGTCATTTTTGGTAATTTATACATATTACTTTGATAGTCGAGAGGCGAAACCATAATGATGAGGGACGAAACTACACTAAATTAAAGTTTATCAATGTACAACTTCGAAAATTTGGCTACGCCACTGGCTGCACCGGCCAGACTTGGACAACTCGATTATTTTTCGCGTATATAATAGAACCTAAAGGAAGAGAACGGAACCTAAAACGCAATTTCATGTTCACTAAAAACATTCCTTAAAATACAGTAAGCCATTTGCGAAGCATGGTGATGTAACCCGTATTTTTTGTAAAATACTGTAGCGGGCGCGGCCAGGGTTGCCAGGTACTGTCGGCTGGATTCGGACAGTATTTGTCTGAAAATCGGACATTTTAGGACAAAAAAAACGAGAGCGTATAATTGCTAACAAGGTATCAATATCGAGGTGCCAACTGCCATTTTTTGTGCGTTTACGTTCCCTAAACTCATAAGGGCCGAGTTTTACACAAATGTAAAGAGGCGGACGTAAAATATGACGTCACTTATGCGTGCAACCACAAGAACTGAAATCCAAATTTAAAGCCCAACAAACTTCCCATGTTCGAAAAAAACGATATGTTTGAAATAATATTTAGTTGGCAATTGCAACACGTTGCTGTAGCGTTTATCATTGGTTTCGCAACGTTTAAAAAATGTTTCGTCAATTTGTTGCTTCATATCACCTTAGATAACCATTTATTACAATACAATTGCATTGTACACAACAATGGCCAAACATTCACTGGCTGAAAATTATGTGTTTAATGTCATAAACAAGGTACTAACCAAAACAAGTTGCACTTTTAAACCACGTTTTGTCGTAAAAAAGGTTTGCAACCTTCAAAAAATAGGAAGGGACAAAAAGTTATTCAATCAGCAAAATTCGGACATATTAGGACAAAAAACTAAATGTCCTAATGATTTTTAGGCGTCGGACACAGCATGTGAAATTAGGCCAATTTATCGTTTTTTGTCCGAATTTTAGGCCACCTTGCAACCCTGGGCGCGGCCTCTCTCACTACGATTATCGTGTTCTTGCATACTGCAGCGGGGGGGGGGGTGCGAAGCATGATGATGTAACCCGTTTTTTTTTTGTAAAATACTGTAGCGGGCGCGGCCTCTCTCACTACGATTATCGTGTTCTTGCATACTGCAGCGAACCGGACAGATTGCCTTTTTTTCTTTCGACTCGCACATTGTATTATTCGTTGAAGATGTACTTCGAATATTGTGATGATTATGAACACTAGTCAATTTCACTTGTTTTTGTCCCTGCAGCAGTTTTTGCTAGCACACCTGGATCCGCCACTATACTCACTGGCTTGTAAGGTCATAGAACTAATTGTGCTATGCAAATACATAATTTTCGGGAAAAAATCCAAATAACTTAGTAGTTTGACCTTCTCACTTTTCCGATCGAGTCGCTTCCACGTTGTATTGCCTAATACCTGAAGTAGTATTAGTTCAATACGGGAAGTAGTATTAGTTCAATACCGGAAGTAGTATTAGTTCAATACCGGATGTGTTAATTGTATACTTCCATATTTCAGTTAGGCAAGTTACGTATACTTTTTCGTCGTGTTTTAATTTGTGATTTACTATCACCAATAAATGTCAGAGTCGGACCTTGGTGACTGATATGAAAAAGTTGCATTTAATTACTTCTTGCAGGCTTGTCTTTCAACCTAAGTAAAGCTTTTGGTACACTAAACCTATCAAATTCTCGAAAGATTGTCAAATTAAAAAAAACGCTGTTTCGAGAACAGTTTCGTATAAATCAGTGCAAATCGACTCCAGTTTATTTGAACTAAAATGCAAAATAATATGAACCTCATCAGCAACTGCTTGTTTAGTTAAAGGTTGTGTAGGAAGGAAGGATAAATGCCGAAAACAAAGCAAAATCATTCCGGGTACTTGGTCAAGGGCGAAAGAAACACGCTAGTAGGATTTTTGCTGACAATGAATATAAACTGTAGCAAATATAAATTGAAGAAGTGACGTATAGCCTAAGTGAAAAACAAGAAACATGAGTATGCACTTGCCCAAGATTTTTAATGCTAACGAACACATATCTAAGAATACCATAACGCTTGATAAGAATATTAAAAAATAGACTTTGTCAAAACCTCACAAACAGGTTAAATATTATGCAAAGAAACGAACACAGGAAATACCAATACCAGTTAATACAAAACTGACTGGAGTTTGGGTCATAATGAATAGGAGTTGAACACATAAAAAGTGCAATAGTGGGATTCCAAATAAGCAACTTAACTGGTAGAAACACTTTACCTAGATAATGGACATTTCATTGTAAAGATTTATGCTAGGCAAGCGGTTAAGCAGAAAATACATGTAGGAATATTGTTGAAAATATAAGCTTTCCTGACAAACTGCGGCGACTTAATCCCCAACACACAAATAACGAACATATCTTGGACACCGAAACCTTATGCTATGTTCAAATGGAAATTATTTCATGTTTAAATTATTGCAATTTTAGAATTTTATGGATATAAATCTTATGCTTCCTAGTCAGCCACTATACATTTTGTCCCAAAACATTGGATCATCTGAAAAATCTATTTCACGAAAACAAACGAAGGCTTTACAATTTTTAAAGGACATATGATAACCAAACACATCTTGTGCATGTTATTTTTAAACCCAGAAAAAAAGCCCAAGTGGTACAACCGCGTGTTGTATACACCCTTAACCGATAGTAACCCTGACTTTATCCACACCTGTAGAAAGTAAATAGGGTTGAAGTTTACGTAGGCCTACACATTATATTTAACGTTTTTTTTTCAATTTAAATTTCGATTAATTATCGCAAACCTACCGACCAACACTTGCGCAAAACAAAAGTCACTTAAGTTGTGGGGGGGGGGGGGTGTCTGATTTCCCGTCAAATTGCCTGAAAAAAGTAAACTTTTAAACAAAAAATTATTTTCTATTTTTAAAAATTACCAAAATATTGCAAAATAGTTTGCCTACTCATACTGATTTTTTCATATAAACCATACGGTGCCACATCATTTTTCTTTAAAAACAACTCTATATTGAAAATAATGGGGGGGGGGAGGTGTCTGATTTCCCGTTAAATTGCCTGAAAAAAGTAAACTTTCAAACAATAAATTATTTTCTATTTTCAAAAATTACCAAAATATTGCAAAATAGTTTGACATCTCATACTAATTTTTTCATTTAAACCATGCGGTGCCACATCATTTTTCTTTAAAAACAACTCTATATTGAAAATAATGGGGGGGGGGTGAAAGTAAATAGGGTTGAAGTTTACGTAGGCCTACACATAATATTTAACCTTTTTTTCAATTTGACTTTCGATTAATTATCACAAACCTACCGACCAACACTTGCGCAAAACAAAAGTCACTTAAGTTGTAACCCTGTTTAGGAGGATTTTCTAAAGCACGCTATAGCAACGGCAAAAAATGCAAAAAAAACGAAACAGAAAAGGGCCAAGCAAAGTGCATTGATGAGGTTAAATTCTTGTTCCTCTTCTTTGCAAACTTTGGGTGTCTGATTTCCCGTCAAATTGCCTGAAAAAAGTAAACTTTTAAACAAAAAATTATTTTCTATTTTTAAAAATTACCAAAATATTGCAAAATAGTTTGCCTACTCATACTGATTTTTTCATATAAACCATACGGTGCCACATCATTTTTCTTTAAAAACAACTCTATATTGAAAATAATGAACCTGGAGTTGATGTGCTGATTTCATTATTGCCCTTTGCATAAGTTGTCTGGTTGTTTTCGATTTCTGTGACAAAAAAAAGTAAAAATAATAACATTATACTTGATTAAAATCTGCTTGGTCACAAAAGAACACAACAACAAAAACCTTGACTTTATAAGCTAAAAAACGCAATAAAGGGACTTCTTGTCCAAAACTGGTATGCAGCAATTTTATGTTGTAGTTTCACCTTCTGGGTAAATGTTCGTAAAAGGTTGTAAAATATTAAGGCAAGTTTTTTTGTCCTTGTCAATGATTCTTCCTTGAGAGCAAAAACATACGATGCCACGTATAGTTGCATTGCATTTGTCCGAACAGCCTCCGAGATTTCTCTTTGAAACATACAGAGATTAAAGTAGTAGTTGTTATGTTTGATTACAACGCAGCTTTTAACATTTATGTATATAAACGGTGGTACTCTTATAGCACTAGTGATATAATCACTTATATAAACCGATATGTAAGAATAATTGACGAAGCAACAGTGCTTCCTAATCAAAAGGGGGGGGGGGTAGTTGCATTGCATTGGTCTGAGCAGCCTCCGAGGTTTTTCTTTGAAATATACAGAGATAAAAGTGGTTGTTGTTATGTTTGATTACAACGCAGCTTTAAACATTTATGTAAATCAACGGAGGTACTCTTATACCACCAGTGGTATGATCACTTGTGTAAACCGAACCTTGTAGATTTTAAAAACCCAAAATACTAAAATTGATACACTGGGACCAGTTTAGTAACTAAGTACCGAGTGTGTGAGGGGGGGGGGTATATAAACCGAACGATGTTGATTTTAAAACCCCTAATTATTGAAATTGATACACTGGGACCAGTTTAGTAACTAAGTACCGAGTGTGTGAAGCAAATAATTAATTATATTTCAATGTAGGTCTTTAACAATAGATTGATTCAGTTTGTGAAGTTTTAGGTCTTTTTTAAATAATTGTTTAGAATTGAAAAAGGATCGCAATGTAAACAACTCACCTTGCATTTGTTAATATTTTCAAGTAACGTTTTGCTTATCCTAGTCAAGTTTTTAAAAATTCGGGTCGTTTGCGTGTTTGGCGAACATAGATTCTGCAAAACAAGAAAGCAAAGAGGGGTTTGAAACGGTAATAATGCAACATCAAAAACAACTTCAACGCCCAAAATTTAAACCCATTTGTATTGGAAAATGTTTTGACACAAACCTTGCATTTACTAATTGTGACGTCACCACAATTAAGCACGTCACACAGGATTGTTGCGTCATCTATGGTGGCGTGCGATTTTAGGTCAACAAAAGGCTGAATCGCAATTGCTGACGCTATCGGATATGCCTGTGTGGGGGAACACCTAGCGACGAAAATTAAGGCATAACTCCGTAAGACTTATCGCACAGCCTCCGTTAATCACTTGGGTATTGAAAAAAAAACTTTGTGCCAAATTGGTCCAACCCTTTATTATTTACCTGTCTGCCAATACTCGTTCCGCGGTTCTGCGGTTTACTGTGAAACGAAGAGCGCACATTTTGATCTACAAACAAAAATATGTTTTTCTTCTCAGAGCCAATTTTGCTTAACATGAAACAAGCTTAAATACACAACTTGTAAAAAAGGTATACGCTCATTACTGATGAGAAGATCGTTGGAATGCCGATTGTTACTAAAGTAGTCCGTATCGCATAGTTAAATTAAGACCGTCTTAAACATAACACGGCGCTAATAAATATTTTTGTTATACATTTATTATTTTAATTACAATATAAAAGTTTCTTGTTTTAGTATATTAGGGTAACCTTCATGTGTTTGGAAAAACACCTTAAAAGCAAACAAAACACATCCAGTCTTACCAGCAGATTTAAAGAGTTCGAACCTCCATTTAACCTTAGTGGTTTTGCATAAACCAAGCTGTCTGCACGAATGTCTGAATCAACGGAAACGCTGTGTTCTAAATTTGAACTGAGAATCTCAAGTTGAATATTATCAGACGATGACGGTTGTTCTAAACTTGCAGGCTTTCCACTGAAAAAAGTGTAGATGTCTAAATAGAATTTAAATGAATCCAAAACTCCTTACAAGCTTGATGTCAAATATTTGAAAACATTTCTGGTATAAGGCAATAAGACCAGGCAAACAAGTTATAAGATTATATTTGACGGATTAATTCTTAAAGAAACCCCAACAAATTAATCGTTGCATGACTTTTTCATCATATTGCAATTACCAACCTGGTCAATAATATAATCCCTGCTTTAAAGTCTTTCTATTACCTCCTTATAAGATTGTCTGTCGTGGAACGAGGTGTTACACTTGTTCTGATAGGCTCAGAAGTTGTTGGGTTTTTGGTTTTGGTTTGGGTATAAGCTGACAATAAACATCACATATGCTAAATAGAATATAGGCTACTTGTTATATAATATCTAGCTAATTACACAGTTTTTGGTTTTCAGGGTACAAAATCGAAATTTAAAATGAAACAATATATAGCTCAAAACATCCAAAATAATGAGCTTAATTAAGCTCTTAATTAATTGGTCTTCAGATATGTTGATAAAAAGCTGGACGTTTTATTGTCCATTTATGGGATTTAAACACAATTTTAATGCAGAATGCATTGGTCCCTAATTGCAACAAATAAAATGGTTGAAATATCACATCCAATAGAATATTTTAGATTCAAGCTGTGTTGTTCGAACAACTAAGGTCACTTAAACCTACTTCCATCAACGCTGATCACAAATCTTTGTTGAGCATTTGGTTGGCTTGGAGCAATTTGCATTTGAATGAAGACGAACTTCCCGGTCGAAGCGAATTCTATTCTGTTACTTTCAGTGACCCCGGTCCAATGCTGACAGTAGCTTCTCTCTTCATTTATTGTTTTAACGACTACCTGAAAGATTTTGCGTTAATCCTTAATATAGGAATATTATTTTGGTAGCATGATAAAGCTATAAAAGTATTGTAACATTGGTTGGCATATGACTGATACGAGAAATAATACGATTTTGACCTATAACTTCCTGTAACAGTTGTTACGTTGCTCGTTTTCGTTTCGCAAAGGTAATTGTTACACGTGCATACAGTTTTCAACACATACCTTTCGAAAAAAGTTGATATGTTCACACAACATTAAAGTTTTTAAAAGAATAAACATGGATCCAAAAATAAAGCTTGAGCCTCTTGCTTGCTGAAACTATTTTTCACTGATTTTCGATCTGGTTTTACATGAACATGTGAGGCATGTTTGTGAATTTCTCATGTATTGTTTATATCATTCAACTTACGAACAAATATTCATCAAATACTTCGAGTCGAACATCCGTAAGAACGAATTGGAAGTTGCATTCGTTTCCGGGACAAAATATCTTCCACTCGTAGAAGGAGGCGATAGGATTTTGTGGAGGTGAAATTTTAGTTGGAAGATTCGAGAAATCTATAACTTTGGAAGTTGTGGCCAGCTTCACCGACAGCTCTAGATAATCGTAGAATTTTGAAAAAATGCAATATACCTAAAATGTGTGAATACGTAATTGAGAAAATTCAAACACAAAACAGTAAATTGATGTGAAGTACCCAATATGCTAATGTTATAGGTATAGTCGCTCAGTTGTACAACACATAAGCAGTATACCGTGTAAAATCGTTTTAAAATCTTTAAAGCCTGCCATTCTATTTCAAACTTTCAATGTTTGTTTGTTTAAATCTTAATGGGGGGGGGGGGGGGGGGGGGGGGGGGGGGGGGGGGGGTTAAATCTTAATGAGAAAACAACAAACAACAATACATGCTTATTATGATTTATTTTTGCTTTTTATAATTGTGGAGTTGGTGATTTTAACATCCGTTGAACCCATTCTCTTCCTTTGCTTTTAAACAATGTCCATAAAGTTTATTGTCAAACTGTATAAATTTGTTTGTTTTAACAAAATAACCACGTTACCTGAGACCATATTAATAACAAGATCTCCTGGACGAGAGCATGAAATCGAGACAGAGGGGCATTTAAGAGTAATTACACCAAAGCACGTCACACCAGATTGAATGTACACGATGTCCCGCCGGTTTGCTCGATCGTCACAAAACATCTGTTGACCAAAAACAATAATTATGCAATTGGCAACTTCACCAAAAGAAAGGTAGTATAACTTTTTCATGAGTACAGATTTCTTAGTGCACTATTTTTAGGACTTAAAGACTGTCTATAAGTGCAGCACATGAGCAGAGGCTATGTTGGTTGACTGTGTTTGGCGACATAAAAAAATTGATGTCTAACTAATGTTATTGGTCTTTGTCAATGAATTGGCCGATCGTAGCGTCTTGTGTTCTCAGGATTGTGGGTTTCAATCCTATCTTGGGCGCTTGTGTTTCCTTGACAAAAAAACTTCAGTGACATTGCTTCAACTAAGTGGCTATCGATGGATTGAACTAAATTGAAGTCACCAACTGTTTAAGTAAACAATATAAATAGTTGAACGGACTTTAGCAATAAAACAGCCAGCCGGACCACGGACTCGTTTTAGCAACACGCTCTCAGGCGTTGCCTGCCCACCGAGGATAACAAACAGTTATGGTACGACACTCACTAAGCAATAACCTAACTAGCCTCACACGAAAAACATTTTTTTAGATTATTGTTCCCCTTACAATGCATTCGTTAAAAGTTGCAAGTTTTCCATCGACCAAAGCAACACTGAGATATTCACTTTCCGGCATTTTGATGTCCACTTGTTTCTTGTCGCCCAAAATTATCCGGTAGAAGTGATTGTTGATGTCTCCTGCAGTGCAAACTTATTAGGCTCAATAATACCTCGATGTAAGTTTGAATTCAGACCACTAAGACCATAACAATAATATATTAATTAAACATTTATAAGACAGTATGACGCATTTTGGTCTCAAACTGTAATCTGTATGACTGGAATTTAAAACCAATGTTTACTACAGTTTCAACCAATATTCTTATCTGTCTGTTTGTCCTATGTAAAACACAAGAAAGTATTTTCTAAAATGTATGATGTACATCAAACCTGACACCAAGATCCAATTCATGCCATGCAAACAAGACAGAAAGAGAAGCAAACGCAACATAATACTTGCAATAAAACTGGTTGCAATATTGCAAGATAGCTGTAGAACTATGGCCATTGGTAATTTTTTAACCAACTCAACAGTTAATTTGCATGCGAATAAAACAATCACAGGAAATTGCCCTTTTTCTTTTTAAGCGTCCAAATGCACTGGCGGTTGCATTGTAACATATTTCTATGTTGAGCTTCCGTGGATCAGGACGATTTCTGTATATTAGTGCATCTTTTTATTTCTGTGATATTTTTGAAAATTCATTTATTAACAAAGGGCAGTAAGCAGATTTACTTCAGTAGATTTGTTACTGCCTCGNTTACTACCTCGAACATTTTCTTATTTTCCTTTCATTCTAATTCCTCGCGGAAAATTCGTTCCCTAGCGACCAAAATTCACCGACTCACATCACAGTCCAATAAGGTGGCTACAATTATGTTGGAATTTGGGACAGACAAATCAAAACAACAATAAATGAAAATATTTCGTTTAAGTCCGGAGTCGGCAACCTTTTTTGTACTGCGGACCGTTTTTTAAACCAAAATTTTAACGCGGACCGGTCTTCAAACAAACTACAAATATATAGCAATAAAAACACCTGAAATAGTTTATCATTCCCGGGATACATGGGCAAAATGTTTTATAGCATTTAGTCTGAAGAATTGTACAGCCCGAACTTCTTTCGGAACGGCACCGGGCCGCGGACCGGCGGTTGCCGAGCACTGGTTTAAGTGAAGGAAAGACAAAGGTGTGGATAATGTTGAAAAGGGTAATATAGGTGAAACGCATTTTGAAGATAAACATAAGTGAAGACACAAATACACACATCTAAAAGTGTGAAACAAACGAATAGTATCAAAATGATAGGCGGTTTACTTAAAAAACTAAAAGTGATAATTAAATTCGCCACACATGTTTTCATTTTGTTATTGCTGATAAACATTTCCTTTTTTACTGTTTAAAAGCCTCGCGACCCCCAGTAAAATAACTAACGAACCCCACGTTGAAACACATGGGAATATGAAGACAAGTTAGCCAAGTATCAAAAAATAAACGTAAGGAATGAAAAATGTAAAGAATTAAAAAGTCTGCAAACTTCTGCTTTGAGGCTTATTTAAGTTTTCTAATCATCGAGGTAAAAACACTTGCTTTGTAGGAGATTCTGTTGGTGTTGACAATATGGGTGTGGAAAATATATACCGATACTAAAGCAAATTTCCAACAGCAAGGTTGCCAACTCAGCCTGTTTAGGTGTCTGTAATTGCCACTTAACCACTTGACCGCAGTGGATAAAATGCTTTTTACTGCATAAAATGCGGAAAATGACTTTTTTTTTTTTTTTTTTTNCCAGCTGGGGTCGTGACCGACAAGATAATTTTTTTCTGATTAACCAAACAGAAGCGAGGTGGTCATTTTGTAATGTCAGTTGAAAAACATTACCACGAAGCCTCCTGACATAAGATAAATTTAAAGCAATGTTTTATCTTGTAGTTTCCAGTAAACATTCGGTTAACCTGGCAACGTATAATGTTTCTGGTTAAAACTGCAGAAACGTGTTACCGCTATCTGTTTTTTGTGTGTAACGTGGGCTGGTATACTGAGACTTGTATTTATTCTGTTAACCTGGTACAAGCTACGTTACAGTAATGGAAATGTCTGTTCAAAGCTTTTCATGTGCATTTATTGAGAGTGTTAGGTACTACATTAGTTATAGTGTTCAAAAATGTCAAAGTTTATTTTAATATAAACTTATAACATGGATCAGCTCTGAAGCGTTAATGCAGACCAGCGAACACGCCACACTCATATTTTAGCAATAATAGCCTAATATAACATCTTATCATCATAGTACGTCAGGCCTTCTGAAGACGTCATACCGAATCAGCGGGTCACCAAGCATTCACTATATGGCAAGGTATAGGCTAGAAAAGTCTAGCCTCCAGTCGGATTCGAAGCCACGACAGGAGTTTTTACCAACTCAGCTACACAAGATCAGTGGTAAACCTGTCGAAAGTCGAATCACAAGCACAGTTGCCTGCTTTGTATGTCAGCTTCGTAGTAGGCGATCGCCAGATTGACCAGAAATCAGTTAGGACATCATTACATAAATAGCCTTGAAGCGTCGATGCAGACCAGCGATCCCGGCACACTTGTATAGAGATCATCTAGGTTTTAATTCAGTCCGCCAGGCCTATTGAAAGCGGGGGCGTCTACTATGATTTCGGTTTACTTTCAAATTTTAATTTGCTTTTATTCTTTTAACAAACAACGAAAAATGAAAATGAACTAAATGGGGGGGGGGCCAGTCGGATTCGAAGCCACGACAGGAGTTTTTACCAACTCAGCTACACAAGATCAGTGGTAAACCTGTCGAAAGTCGAATCACAAGCACAGTTGCCTGCTTTGTATGTCAGCTTCGTAGTAGGCGATCGCCAGATTGACCAGAAATCAGTTAGGACATCATTACATAAATAGCCTTGAAGCGGGGGGGGGGGCAAAGGTGTGGATAATGTTGAAAAGGGTAATATAGGTGAAACGCATTTTGAAGATAAACATAAGTGAAGACACAAATAAACACATCTAAAAGTGTGAAACAAACGAATAGTATCAAAATGATAGGCGGTTTACTTAAAAAACTAAAAGTGATAATTAAATTCGCCACAGATGTTTTGTTATTGCTGATAAACATTTACTTTTTTACTGTTCATAAAAAAAACTCTTCGCAACCCCCTGTAAAATAAAAAAACGAACCCCACGTTGAAACACATGGGAATATGTAGACAAGTCAGTCAAGTATCAAAAAACAAAGGTGAGGAAAGAAAAATGTAAATCATTAAAAAGTCAACAAAGTTCTGATTTGAGGCTTATCTAAATTTCATAATATTCGAGGTAAAAATATAGTTCATTGCTTTGTAGAACATTCCGTTGGTGTTGACAATATTGGTGTAGAAAATACATACCGCCACTAGAGCAAATTTCCAACAGCAAGGTTGCCAACTCAGCCTGTTTAGGTGTCTGTAATTGCCACTTGACCACTTGACCGCAGTGGATAAAATGCTTTTTACTGCATAAAATGCGGAAAATGACTTTTTTTTTTTTTTTTTTTTTAATGATTTGTAAAGTTAACTTTATTTGCTGCATATTCAAAGATTACTTTTTTACGTGTTTTGTAAGATTGCAAGTTCAGAAAGTTTTGTTTTTTTGCCTTGCTAAGATGGTGTTCATTTAATCAACGGGTTTAATAGTGTGATGCGTTTTGGTTTTGATTAACGTAAACAGAAGAAGGTTGTACTGAGTCCTATTTTCATTTAGTTAATCGTCGAAATCGTATGATGCAATCAGAAAATAGGTAATATAGGTGAAATGCATTTTGAAAATACACGTAGGTGTGACATAACTGAACACATCAACAAACACATTTTGAAGTGTGAAACAAACAAATAGAAAGCAATTATAAAATGATATGCGGTTTACTTCAAACACTAAAGGTGATATTCAAGTTCGCCACATTCCCCCCATCCCAGAATTGTCCTACTCCAGTTGGACCACTCAGATGCCAAATAAAACCTTGTTTGTTTTCGCGTGTGTGTTGGCCTAACACCGCATCTTCTCTCTTCTGTCTCCGGTTGTAATTTTTTAAAAGGCCCGTCGCGTGCATGGCCTTTGGGCGATCCTGCCACATGCTCAATGGATACCTCCGGCATGTTATCCAATGCACCTGGACAATAAACGTGGTAATACTTGTTCGGTACAGGGCTCGTCTTACATCCTGTTCATCTTTCTCGCTGCTGCTGCATTGATGAAACCTGTCCGTCGTTGGCTTCATTTAGTTGTAACGTACTGTTTGTCGTTTTCCATTTCTTCTATCACGTTATCTACTGGACCCTGTGTTTCTACTACGCGATATGGTCTTGTATGGGGACTGCAACTCTTACATTTGCCCTGTCGGATTGCCGGATTGGTAAGTAAAATATACTTTCCCACCCCATGGGTCTGGCCGTTCTGTCGCTTGTTCTATCTTTCTGAAATCCTTTGTCGCTGCAACGAAAGGGTCTCTCGGACAACTTCCTCAGCGAGCAATATGCAATCCTTCACTCGGTCAACTTTTACTTCATAGAAGCACCGATCTGTGGCATGGACGGTCTAGAGCAGGGGTCACCAAACTAGTGCTCGCGGTCCAGATCCGGCCCTCGAGATCATTTAATTCGGGCCACGGCCACATTTTTGGGTTTGCCAAATCGTATTGATATCTTTGTAACATTTAAAAAAATATTGTACTCCTTATGAAAGTGTTCCTGTAGCGAAATGTACAATTAATATTACATAATTTTATAGGATTACAACGCCCAGGATTGATCTAAAGCCAATTTGTTACGTCACAGACCATACTACAAGTGTTAATTGTGCGCAAACAACTGTCATCTCTTGTTACTTGTGACGTTATATACAAGCATTGCTCGTATGATGAGACTAACTATACAGGTTAACAGTCGCATCACCTGATTTTAAATGGGATTGTAGAATGACCATATCTTGGCACCCAGTAAAAATCGCGCGCGGACGAAGTTTGAAAAGGCGGCTCTAGGGCATGTAAACTATGTGGCCATGGCGAATCATTATTAAACTTATACAGCCCGCAGTAAAAAAAGTTTGTTGTCCCTTGGTCTAGAGTAGACAGATGGCACGAAGTCGAAGAGGGCGTCCGATAAGCAGGGTATGTGGTGTCAATCATGTGCTTTTGTGTGCACTTGCGATGTAAGCAGCAACGACTTCGGAGAGTGCCTCATCCCATCAACGTTTGTCCTTTTGAATATAATTACGCAACATTGTAACGATTGTTTTGTTTTTGTTTCATTCAACCCCGCCGTTGCCGGATGGGTGCTATGACATGATTCAACTCTTTGTACAGTCCATTTATCTAAGTAACTCAGCATTAAGATTACATCCGAAGTTCGTACCCTGCTCTGTGTGTAATGTATCCGGGACTTCATGCACCGTGAACCAACGGCGAAATAGCAAACTGGCTGTCTCACTTGCTGTCTAATCCTCCACGAGCCATGCTGTGCATGTTCTTGAAGCGTGGCACCTGAGACTAGCGGGTAAAACGACTTTATCGGAGATATGTGCCCCTGTTTCATCTGGAATGTATAGGATGCCCCCCTTAGAGCGATAACCCAGGAAAACAAGCCAAAAAATGTAGAATTGTCGGTGATCTTTGTTTTACGAATTTAGATTTGGGGCGCATACCTCGTTTGAGTCAGTCAATCACTTCAATTAAATTAATCTCTGTTTCCTGTTCTCCTTGTAGCTCAACACAGCTGAACCCTACTGACAAACGCAAATCGACAACGTTGACCTCTTAGTGTGATCCGAAGCACTTTGGACCAACGTGTATGGAAAACCCTCTTCCTCCACGTTTAGCCGCGAGAAAGCATCCGCATTGCGGTGCTTATCACCCAGTGTGTAAGAAATGAAAAAATCGTAAAACGACAATCGCTCGACCCACCAGGCGCACTGACCATACATAACTCTGGACATTCATGGCCACCTCAACGAAGCATCATCAGTACGAAGCTGAAATCTTTTGCCGAGTAGGTAGCAACGGTAGAGTTTGCTTGCAAACGTTACAGCGAGACAATAATTTCGTTCAGCGCGAATAAGAGTTCGGCTGCCATACGTCACTACAGACTCCTTACTGTTGTGAGAGCACGCATACCGCGGCGGTGTCCGGGGCGTTTGTGTCAACAATGAAAGCTTTGCTGAAATCAGGATATAGCAAGTTGGAGAAATTGTCAGGTGCTATATTAACTTTCTGCAATTAACTTTCGTTTCGTTTATCTAAAGTACACATTCAGACTTAAGGACCACGAACCCTCGTTATAATGGCAAAGACACCGTTTTGAAAAAAAATATTAAAAAAAGTTTGAGAACCACTTTTCTAGATAATCTTTTTCTTGTTACCCAAACAGAAGTGACATCTTCATTTTGTAATGTCAGTCGAAAATCATTACCACGAAACCTCCAGACATACGGAAAATTTAAAGCAATGTTTTTAATTCCATAGGTTGCAGTAAACATGCGACAAACGTGGCGACGGAATAAGGTCACCAAGCATTCATCATGTGGCGAGGCGTATAGGCTAGAAAAAATCGTGGTTGGATCCGAAACCACGAGTCTTTCCGGGACTCGCGCTCTACCAACTGAGCTACACAGGCGGTGATCCCGTCGAAAGTCGAATCACAAGCATCGTTGCCTGCCTCGTATGCTGCATATGTCAGCTTCGTATAGTAGGGAATCGTCAGATTGACCAGAAATCAGATAGGACATCATTACATAACTGGGGTCAGCCTTGAAGCGTCAATGCCGACCAGCGATCACGGCACACTTACATTTTAACAAAAGTAGCCTAATATATAGATATTTTACAGAATTACAGTATCGGATTCTTGTAGTACGCCAGGCCTATTGAAAGCGAAGGTGTCTACTATGATTTCGGTTTACTTTCAAACTTTAATTTGCGAGCATTCTTTTATCAAAAAATGAAAAAAAATAAACTAAATGAAACGAACTGAAAAGCAGCGTATAAATAGCAACTATCCAAGGGAGAGTATTAGTTATACCATTTGCTATGGTTGAGCAAAGTTCAATCCCACTCTTAATCGAAGCAACTCGGGCTTCCACACCCATCAAGACATCCACATTATGCGGACTGTTACCATTCTGCTCTAATGCTGCTATGACAAGCTGCAGTAACATTACTCTTGTTGGTTGTGAAGATTGCAGCATGACAGGTGCTTCCATCTTCATGACACTGGTTATTTTGCTGGGTCTGCTTATCGTGATGGGAAACGGATTTGTGATCCGATGTCATTTGACCAAACGCAAAGGATTTACTGGAAACTACAACAGAATCAAAGCTTCTCTTGCTATGGCTGATATACTTGCTGGTGAGTTAACTTTGTTGTGCCAATAATCAGACCCATCGATGTAAAGGGGGGGGGGTCGTTATAGTATTTGCGATGGTTGAACAAACTTCAATACCACTTTCAATCGAAGCAACTCGGGCTTCCAGACTCATTAATACATCCACATTATGCGGACTGCCACCATTCTGCTCTAATGCTGCTGTGACAAGCTGCAGTAACATCACTCTTGCTGGTTGTGAAGATTGCAGCATGGCTGGTGCCTCTATCTACATGACCCTGGTTATTTTACTGGGTCTGCTTATCGTGATGGGAAACGGATTTGTGATCCGCTGTCATTTGGCCAAATGCAGAGGATTCACTGGAAACTACAACAGAATTAAAGCTTCTCTTGCCTTGGCTGATATGCTTCCTGGTGAGTTAACTTTGTTGTGCCAATAATCAGACCCATCGATGTAAATAACAAAACGCATAATCTTAACCTGAATGCATAAAAAGCTATTTTTAAAATCTAAGTTAAGATTACAAACGTTTGAACGACATTGGTCAAATGGGCAATTTTCGTCTGCTTTGCTTGGACCTTTTTCTGTCATGTCTAAAGCTGTAATGCAAGCTGCTCTAACCAGATAAGGTTCCGACTTACAATGATAATGAAAAAAAATCTTAATTTTTGGGCCAAAATCTACACTGGAGCACATTTGTGTCGCTTGGTGAACCAAATTCTCTATCGTTCACTTTTCTCCAAAAATCACATTCTGGTTTCGTAAACTTTATGCACAGGAATTCAGATTTTCTTTATCACAATCTATAACGTTTCCTGGTCACTGAACTCAACTGCCGATGGAATCGGAAAACGAGTGCTTCAGGGGGGGGGGTGCTTGGACCTTTTTCTGTTATGTTAAGAGGTTTAAGTAAAGCTGCTCAAATTAAGGTTCCGACTTACAATGATGATGAAAACAAGCATGATTTTTGGACCAAATACTGGGGCACATTTATGCCGCTTTCCGCTTGGTGAACCAAATTCTCTATCGTTCTGAAAAACCTTTTTCCGAAATCAAGTTTCAGTCCCACTAACTATCTAGTTACGTAAGCTCTATTTTGTCAAAGGAATTCAAATTTTCTTTTTCACAATCTACAACATTTCCTGGTCACTGAACTCAACTCCTGATGAAATCGACAAACGCGAGCTTCAACTCCGAGGATCGCCAGGAGCAAAAGCTG
This sequence comes from Phallusia mammillata, assembly GCA_003260075.1. Taxonomy (NCBI): domain Eukaryota; kingdom Metazoa; phylum Chordata; class Ascidiacea; order Phlebobranchia; family Ascidiidae; genus Phallusia; species Phallusia mammillata. The sequence continues at coordinate 21,950 of QLIY01001996.1, forward strand.
GTGGAATTTTCACGATACTTGGCTTTGTATCCTCGCTCTATCAGGGGGGGGGGGAGGATCGCCAGGAGCAGTTGCTGGTGTAATTTTCACCCACCTTGGATTTGCGTCTTCTTTCTATCATCTACTATTTCTATGCTACAATCGCTTGGGCGCCATCAAGAGTCCGATGGTTTACCATACGCAGGAAAGTCGTTCCGTCCATGTTGGCTTAGCTGTCGTCTGGTCTGTTTCACTTCTGGTCTCCATTTTACCAAGTAAGGAATCTCTATGTAAAAGCAAGAGTTTGTGCAGCACAATAACTCTTTAGCTTGATAAGTTTTGGACTTTTGATGATTTATTAAGCATTTCAAAACCGGTCGTAGCAAACAAATATAAATTATTCTCAACCCATTTTTAAAATACCTATTGAACGCTTTTAAACTCTTTAACCTGTTTCTCTAATATTTTATAGGTTTCTTTCAATGTGCATTCACTTTCACATATTCTCCTTCTCTCTTTTTATTTCAATTGACGCCGACCAATTGGAGTGAGCCAGATTTGACCCCAATGGCTGCCTATTATGCTATCGGCTTTTTGATGCCTTTTTTGCTGTTGTTAAGATTTAGCTTTCATATTTTGGTTATCTTTGAAAAAGAAGCGTAAATATGAGGTATAATACTTTGTGTACAACACACAAGTGCAAGAATAAATGTTATCTATTCATTTTTTGGGGGGGGGGGGGGGGGGGGGGGGGGGGGGGGGGGGGGGGGGGCAATTGGCTTCTTGATTGCTAATATAAGGTCTCTTCGTGGTCAATGAATCTTGATGGCGAGAAAAAATTAGTAAACAATTAAAGAAAGTTCATTGGAATGTAAGCTCTAACCATGAACTGCGCTGCTTATTAAATGTGGTAGCTCCATGCGAAGTTTCAATAATTTTAAACAAGTAGTTTTTAAATTATTTGCAAAACCGTACCCACTGAATAATTTCAGACTGCTATCAATATCTTGTCGGTGGTGGCTCTGCGCCGAAATTTCATCAAGTCCAAAGATCTGGGGGGGGGGGTTTCACTCCTGGTATCAATTTTACCAAGTAAGGAAGTTAAATGTAGAAACACCACAACAAAATAGTTTGTGCAGCACAATAACTTTCTATTACTTGACAAAAATGTTTGGTATTTTTACTGATTCATTAAGCGAATACACTTTAATGTTTGCAAACCGACCATTGCAATCATACTAGTTACTAATTTGACTTATTTTAAACTACGTTTTAAAGACTTTTTACCCTTTTTTGCTTTTTTAGTGTTTTGTTATTGTGCAGCACAATAATTTCCTATAGCTTAACGAAAAAATGTTTGAAGATTTGTATTTGCCAATTTATTGAGCCAATACACTTGTAAACCGCCATAGAAAACATATATAAACTTTTTAGCCTTTTTTTTGTAATATTTTCTAGGTTTCTTTCAATGTGCATTCACTTTCACATACTCTCATGCCATCTTTGTATTTGTATTGACGCGGACAAATGGGAGTGAATCAAATTTGACCCCATTTGTTGCCTACATAACTATCGGGTTCATTTTCCCTTTTCTGCTGATGGTAAGATTTGGCTTTCATTTTTTGACTATTTACGGAAAAGATGCGTGATGTATTAAACAGGAACATTAAATGTGTGCCAAGACTATGGGTAAAGTTCCTTTTATTTCAAATAACTTCTCTTGGGCCCCTCAGGTGATTGTTACAATAGGGGTTCGAAGTGCTAAAAAACACCAGGATAACGAGTGTAAATGCAAAACAACAATTTTAAACTCAACAATTTACTATTCGAGTCACTAACAGCACCTTCACAACGTTTCAACAATTTTAAACGAATCGTGTTTAAATAAATTAAAAACCCGAAACCACTTTTGAATTTCAGAGTGTTCTTAGTATTTTGTCGGTGGTGGCTCTGCGCCGAAATTTCATCAAGTCCAAAGATCTGCAAGGAAAATCACAAAATAAAAATTCTAAGGATCGAACCGCGTTTAAGATGTTGGCAATCATGCAAGTCGGATTCACTGTTACCTTAGGTCTGTTCCAATCTTTGCTTCCATTTTGAACAATAAGATGTTTTATGTCTTAAACTTTGGTTTAAAATTAACTTTCAGCTAAAACTGTTGACTAAATATGACATTTTGTCTAAATATTAACCTCGCACTTTTTCACCAGTCTTTAAAACTGTCTTATATGAATTTTGAGTCACATTTGATGCCCAAAAGCTTTTTTATTAGAACCGTTTCGAATCTACATGAGGCTGTAATGTTTATTCAGTGCATGGCCTATTTGGTATGTATGCATATTTTTATTTCTTGTTTCGTTGTAGTTCCACTTTTGGTCGTGAATATTCTCACCATTTTTCATGCACTGAATTGCGACAAGTTTGGCCAGCCATCCTTGGTTTGTGTTTATCTCAGCATGTCCAACAGGTCAGTAAAATCCAGTACTGGTGTCATAAAGAAATTGTGTTCCTTGTTAATTGGCCAACACGGAAGTGACGAAGCGTTAGGCGACGTCACACAATTTTGGCATGGTTGTTACAGATATTTAATATCAAATTGCAAAATGTCAAAACCGTAAGGATTTAAGCATGACTTTTAGCGAGCTTTTGTGGTCGTGTACTTGGCTAATAGTGAATAAAAACTGGTAATATTAACTATTTCCCAATTTCAGTTTT
>QLIY01001997.1:0-24629 GCA_003260075.1 Phallusia mammillata
ATGCCAAAGTTGGCATGCGAGGTGGTTTTTCATGGCGCGCCAAATGGTTTGCATGTTTATATTGAAGTAACAATTTAACCTGTTACACTACTTGTTTATAGTTTTTGTTATTTCGTTGTCTTAAAATTTAGCCTTACATGCACAAAACACTCTGCTTTCTCTTTATTATTGATATCTGCTGGCACGAACAACTATTTTTTAGAAAAAACGTAGGCACGCAAGGTCATTAACACACGGAAATAACCAGTAAATTGGCACGCGTCACGTAAAAGTTTGCCGACCCCTGTGCTAGAGTAATCATCGCTATGTTACAAAGGGCTTGTTATCATTTTTATTTTTTCTGTTACGCTCATATTGATTTAATTTTCCAGTACTAAAACTCAGGATAGTACAAATCTTNAGTTATTTATCTGATTTAATGTGGTTGTGTTTTGTGTTAAAATCATGGGTTAGTCCATAATCATCTTTTACCATAATGATCAACCTAATTACCCCCCCCCCCTTGAACAAAATGCCCAAAACATAACCTTTAGTGAGAGAAGGATCAATACCTACCAAATATTTTTAGATTAAAAACCATTACTATACCAGTTATTTATCTGATTTAATGTGGTTGTGTTTTGTGTTAAAATCATGGATAAGTCCATAATCATCTTTTACCTTAACGATTAACCTAATTGCAAAAAAACAAACGTCAACATAAACCCACCAAAAACAGTTTATCTTCAGCCTCTGAACTTTCCCCTTGTCTGTTCCACGGAATTCGGATCAATGAATTATCATCAGGGTCATAAATTAGATTCGGAATTTCATTTCTTTCCAACAAGTTTAACAACCAGGGTCGCAGCGTCAGACCTCGATCACACGCCATCTGCAAAAATACATAATTTTAACCAAAGTATATATTAACACAAGTTGTCCAACCCATTGTTATGCGACAAAATTTAAGAAGTTTTACATAATACAGTGAGACAGAAAATTGCATCCATGAGGATCCATCACTTAACAATGGGTTGGACTGCTTGTGTTTTATCTAGACTTTGATTTCAAAAGAGTCATGTTATTCAAACATTATAAAAGTTTAAATTTAACATATTTAACAATTTCTAGAGAAGCAACCATTGCACACTTTAAACATAAAATCCGAAAGGAATTTTTAACAACATGATGGGTAATTTTTTTGGTAAGTATAAAAATGACAAGTCTTTTTTTAAATGCTCTATGTCCTAGTTTTGTACTGTGGGGAGAACCTAGCATAAACAGAACATGGAATTAGGTAATCTGTCAGACCACAAGTAATCAAACAGGCAAATTATTCTAATATTATCAGAAGTTGAATCTTTTGCAATGTATATTTTTTTTACCTTTAGAGCAAAATATGGAGAAAGTTAAAAAAATTCACCAAAGAAAGTTGCTTGGCTCAGGAGTGTTTCAAAATTAAGTTTTGTTCAATTATTTCCAGTTTTTAACCTCTTAACTTTAACAAAAAGCTAAAATGCAAAAACACAATATTGTTACTACATGAAAATTGCTTCAAGACACAAACAGCAACACAATGTTGTTAAAAGTCAGTAGCATTTGTGATTAGCATAGTTTAAAAACATCATGAACAACTAAGCAGATTGAAAAAAGAAATTTGCATCATAACTAAAGTACAGATCACTTCGGTTAATTACTTCATAAATTTAAGTGCATAGGGATCACAACCACAGACAAAATAATTTGCAACATGGTAAGGCTTGAGCATCAGTACACCTTGGTCTTTGCCAGACAAATTCAGACAAATTTTTTGGCCCAAATGGGTGCGAAATAATCAAGGTTAACTGTTACTGCAATCACAAAAACGGTTTAGAAAACTATGAGATACATTTGTGCAGTTGACAAGTAAACACAAAAAAAAGTAACAATTCCAAAAGCATATAATACATGTCTACAGTGAAGGAATGCAAAAATACACGCATACTAAACTTTTTGAAAAATATCTAAATCATTATACAGTAAAGCAAAAACATGACAAATAATACTGTAAGTATGACGAATAATAGAATCTAATATTTACACAACTTGCTACTTTCAAGATTAATGAATACAGTAAACTGTGATGTGTGATGCCAAATTTTTATTAAAGCTTTATGAATGTCCCTATTTACAAGACAATTCAGTGTGATCTGATTTTAATGACCCTTTAATGATGACCCGTCGGAGTTGCTTTACTTATAAGGAGATTTCAATAATAAGAAAAGATTTACTATGTCTCTANAAGTAACAATTCCAAAAGCATCTAATACATGTCTACAGTGAAGAAATGCAAAAATACACGCATACTAAACTTTTTGAAAAATATCTACATCATTATACAGTAAAACAAAAACATGACAAATGATACTATAAGTATGATGAATAATAGAATCTAATATTTACACAACTTGCTACTTTCAAGATTAATGAATACAGTAAACTGTGATGTGTGATGCCAAATTTTTATTAAAGCTTTATAAATGTCCCTATTTACAAGACAATTTAGTGTGATCTGATTTTAATGACCCTGAATCATCGCGGTTGCTTTACTTATAAGGAGATTTCAATAATAAGAAAAGATTTACTATGTCTCTATTTACATTTTAATATTTTTTTCAAACTAACACTCATTTTATTTTACAAAAAAACATTCTGAAGAATGAACTACCAACCTCATTTTAATTGTCAGGTTTTTCTTTGCTTCTTGTTGCACACTTGACCAAGTTTAATAATCAAAAATTAAATTTAAATTAACAACAAGCCCTAAAAAATCACAAATAGGAGTTCTGAAGATTGAATAGAAAAAAGAAAAAGTGCATGGGAAACTTAACACAGACAGCATGTACAATTTAAAACTGTACATAGAAGAGCACTACTGTATAACAGTTAAACTTTGGACGAACCTTTATATTGAGATGTTTAAATAGATAAACTCATTTTGTTACATTGTATGATGTGCATCGTTTAAAAGCAAAGCAGTACCACCCAGAACAATTAAAACAAAAGTTGAATTAAAGATGATGCAACAAAACTGCAATACATTGGGACCAAATTGGCATTGGACAAAAGTTTACCCCCCCCCCAGTAACAACTAGTATGCACATAGTAAATATTGCCTTAATAATCTCTATATAAGGTAAAATCATTTTTGCAAAATGCCTGTATCTTGAAAACAATAATATGTAGTGGCTGACTTAAGGTTTCACTGTGGTAAAAGAAAAGTATGTTAAGATTGCAAGTATACACAACAATCAGGTGAATGTTGATGTGCTTTTCATTTGCAAAAGTTCCAAGCTTTGAACAATTCCATCAACACTGTCCGGATCACTAAGCAACACCATGCTGTTTCTGCTTGAGGTGTCACAGCCCTGCATTCCAGATTTGATTTTTTTAACAAACTTAGGTATTATTGTCATGGAAACAGTTCCGAATGAAGCTATGTTGTGTGGTTCATTGCCGAAAAACAATCGCTTTGTCTCCAAGATATGTTCGTCACGGTGACAGAGTTGTAACATCAGTGTTTCGTAGGAAAATAGTTTTGTTTCTTTTCCTCGCTGCAACTTTACATGCTCTGAAGTAGCTTTCTCTTGCTCAAAGTGGAAAATTGGTGTCATGCACACTCGTTTGCAGAACAGGTTTCCATTGTCGTCACTGCGCAAAGTCAAACCCTGACCCATGTGCTTGAGACTTTTTTTAATTTTGTTGTCATGACCTGCAAACACACAAAAACCAGGCATCAAATCTTTGCCTAATGACCAAAGTACTGGTAAACTTTAGTAGCAACATCATGATTGTTTGTTTATTGCAATAAGTTAAGAAAAAAAGAAGTTTGTGTATGAAGAAATGTAGAATAAGTCATGAAGGATATGTAAAAAAATAAAGATTGTCCAGGAGCTTACATCCGAAATTAGCAACATTTTTGTTTAAAAGCTGTGAAATGTATATTGGCTTAGATCAAGGGTGTCCAACCCGAAGGTTTGAGTGGCCCGCGTAGTATTTTTTGAAATGACTCACATTGGGAAATTTATGGCGAAATTTCATTCTGAAAAATTGGCATTTGTTGTTTGCTTTATTTCTTGCTTAAGAGAGTAGTAATACACAACTGTTAAAGTTACTTTTATTGCGTCACAATGCGCTTTGTTAAGCATCACAACTTTCATATTGTTATGTCACAATCTGACTCGTGCTTCAAAAGTCAGTCAGTAAAGTTTCTTGGTTTATGAGATACATCTGGTATCCGAGAATCGCGCAAAACTCATTTAGCAGTAAAACATCTTCCGCACTCTGCAGTGATATAGATTATGCCAAACAGGAAACGAAAAGCAAGTAACGCTAACAGAACTTTCCAAGAAAGGTTGGCATGTGACTTTAAACCCCTGCGAGATCAGTAATTTCTGACCGACATATGGAAAAAATTCGCTTCGCATTTCTCCATCGCCCATCTTACCGAAAATTGCCAAGTTTGTTAGAGAAAAACAGTGCCAAACTTCACATTGAAATGTCGACGTGTGGGAAAGACTTTGTTGACTTTACTATATCTTGGTGTGTTTATTGTTCTTATAACTGTAAACGAGGATAATACACATTTCTGAGATTAGAATTTCGGTGTGAGGATTTTAATTATAAATTATAAGACAGCTATTTCTAAGATTCCAAACAAGCAGTTAGCCAGTAACATTTAAGTGTACCGCGCAATCATTAGTAAACCGCATGTGGCCCTTTGGCAAACAAGGTTGGACACCCCTGGCTTAGATGTATAAAAATGAAACATGAGTTGGACATTTTACACATGGGCTAAGCTGTACAAAATATTATTTTTACAAAAACTCTTAGGTGCTGCTTAAATTTAACAATATTTTTTGTGAACTGTTATAGTACACATTCGTCTGCACCAAAACATTTCTTTTTGTACCTGCATAAGGAGGAAACTCAATGCTAGCCATCAGGAAATGTTGTGGAGCTGTTTCTGTAGTGTATCCATTATCTGCCAGTTTTTTCAACTGTTTCTGGCAATTTTCATGATGAAATCGTGTTTCAGACCTTAAGTCTACGTCTTGAACATCAACAAGTTCTTTGTTATAGTACAGTTCAATTGTATAAAGTGAAAGATATTCTAAAAGACAAAACAGGGTGCGATGTTTAACAATATGTTATGTCTAGCAATTGCAGTGCACTTTGACGTCAAATATTGAAGTAACAATAAAATATCTCTATCAAGTTTTTTTTCCAGATTTGTTTCATTGAAACTGATGCCGCTTACCATAGATTTCAGATAAACCAAGCAATTGTAACATTTGGTAAAGAATAGGTTCATTGTCGTCAGTGATATTTCTGTCATCTGAAAACAGTTTCTGGTAAAATATTGACACAAAAGTCATAGTTCTTTTGGTTTTGTTATGCCAAAATTAAGAAGTGCTTTGTTGGTTGGATGGGAGTTTAAACTGGACATTGTAAGTTTGTACTTTAAAAAGCTTTTTTTAACAATGTTAGGATCAAGTTACGTTGACAGTTGTCCTTTAAAAGCTCAGATGGTTTGCAAGAGAATTATCTACATACCAAATTGTTTTCTAAAAACCCAAACACAAATTTACCACGGTTTTGTGTTGGGTCATTTTGTTGAACTGGGTAAGAGTCCTGAATAGGTGCTTGTCCCATAAATGGCTCCTGGGCTTGGTTTTGGTGAATTTCAAATGAATTTTTACATTGATTTAGACCCGCTAATGAATGTTCAATTTCCTGGTAAAAAAAAGTTGTCTAAATGGGAGCTAAAATTTCAACAGTTCCTATTTGGAGATGGTCATAATATTAAACCTTTAAAGTTTTTGTTTCATTTCTCCTCGATGGGCAGGCAACACATGAATGTGTTATGCTCACAAGAAATCCGTCGTTGAGCTGCCTGTTTTGTTGCAAGTTTTTTGATCATTTTTAATTTAATTTTTTCGACTTTAATTTAGTTTAACCCATTGGGAACCACTGGGTTTGGACCAATGAAGTTCCTTTCTCATGGAAACACAAGCAACCGACATGGGGTTAGAACCCAAAACCTTGTGAACACAAGGCCAACCATTTGGCCATATTGGCAATAATAAGCTGTTGGAAGCTAATGCCAGAATCTAACCAAGTGAGAACTCAAAGGTCAATGTAAAAATGTGCACATTCATAAATCATGGTACGCCAGGGGGTATGGGAATGCCTGGGAGGCTGGCTTGATTCAATATAATGCCTTATGGATTTGGCATGCTACGATTCTTTAAAATATAACTTACATCCCATTCCATTACATCATTTAGACATTGAAACTCCACACTGCCTCTTGTAGTGTCTTGTGTCATCAAATTTGGGCTTTCTGCTGCTAAACAATGCAAATTATTGATGGTAATGCAAAGTTTGCAGTCACTTTCTACAGGGCATAGTTTTTGAAAATCGTCTTGCTTTAAAGTTTTTAAGCTTTATTTAATAAAAAGACGAAAACATCGGCCAGCAAACTTTAATGTCAAGGTATCTGGATATTGTTTTTTGGGGGATTATTTAGGAAGTGTAACACAACCAAAATCACTTGTTATTGCATCAGGATTACAAGATGCAACATATTAAGTTGTACTTGATTAATTTTGTTTAATTATTTGCTTCGTGGTTTTCTAGATTTTGTTAAAAAACTGCACACATTTTGAAAAAAAAATGCAAGTAGAACTAACACAGGTATTATTACTTGTTGCAGCAGAAGATGCTTGTGAATTGGTGGAACATTCACTTTCATCAGATTTTCTTTTCAGTTTTCTCTGTTTGTTTTCTCTTGCTCTCTTTACTTCAGCTAAAAATAAAGAAAAACATTCTGAAACCAGACAATGGTGTTAGTTAAAAAACAAAACACCACCTCTGCTTTCTTCTACGGTTCGCAGCCTATAAACTCTGTAGTTGTTGGATTGCTTGTTTAACTCGTGTAACTCTGGTCTTTCCTCGAAGTCATGTGATTTATTTAGAGTATTTCTGAAATTGTTTCTTCGTGTCGTTTTTCCACTTTCTGGGTCCACTTTGTCACCATGTCTTTCTGCCCAAAGCTGAAAAATTAAGTAACAGTAAAATAAATTTGGCAAGGTTTTAAAGTAATGTATTAGAGTTTATCTGTTTTGTGTTTGTAATGCTGGAGCAGGGGTCGGCAACCCCTGGCACACATGCCAAAGTTGGCATGCAAGGTGGTTTTTCATGGCACGCCAAACGGTTTGCGTGTTTATATTGAAGAAACAACTTAACCTGTTACACTGCTTGTTTATAGTTTTTGTTATTTCATTGTCTTAAAATTTAGCCTTACATGCACAAAACACTCTGCTTTCTCTTTATTATTGATATCTGCTGGCACGAACAACTATTTTTTAGAAAAAACGTAGGCACGCAAGGTCATTAACACACGGAAATAACCAGTAAATTGGCACGCGTCACGTAAAAGTTTGCCGACCCCTGTGCTAGAGTAATCATCGCTATGTTACAAAGGGCTTGTTATCATTTTTATTTTTTCTGTTACGCTCATATTGATTTAATTTTCCAGTACTAAAACTCAGGATAGTACAAATCTTTAGCTGACCATTTATTCAACACTTACTAAATGTATGTTTTAAATGTAATGTATGCCACTTCTAAGGACTGTGATTTTGTGAAACCTTATCTTTTAATATTTCATTGAACAAAATGCCCAAAACATAACCTTTAGTGAGAGAAGGATCAATAACCTACCTCAAATATTTTTAGATTAAAAACCATNTGAACTTTCCCCTTGTCTGTTCCACGGAATTCGGATCAATGAATTATCATCAGGGTCATAAATTAGATTCGGAATTTCATTTCTTTCCAACAAGTTTAACAACCAGGGTCTCAATGTCAGACCTCGGTCACAAGCCATCTGCAAAAATACATAATTTTAATCAAAGTATGTATAAAACATAAGTTGTCCAACCCATTGTTATGCGACAAAATTTAAGAAGTTTTACATAATACAGTGAGACACAAAATTGCATCCATGAGGATCCATCACTTAATAATGGGTTGGACTGCTTGTGTTTTATTTAGACTTTGATTTTAAAAGAGTCATGTTATTCGAACAGTTTAAATTTAACATATTTTACAATTTCTAAAGAAGCAACCATAGCACACACTTTAAACATAAAATCCAAAAGGAATTTTTAACATCATGATGGCTAATTTTTTTGGTAAGTATAAAATGGCAAGTCTTTTTCAATGCTCTATGTCCTAGTTTTGTACTGTGAGGAGAACTTAGCATAAACAGAACATGGAATTAGGTAATCTATCACACCACAAGTAAAAAAAACAGGCAAAATATTCTAATATTATCAGAAGTTGAATCTTTTGCAATGTATATTTTTTTACCTTTAGAGCAAAATATGGAGAAAGTTGAAAAAATTTACCAAAGAAAGTTGCTTGGTTCAGGAGTGTTTGAAAATTCAGTTTTTAACCTCTTAACTTTAACAAAGCTAAAATGCAAAAACACAATATTGTTACTACATGAAAATCGCTTCAAGACACAAACAGCAACAGATTGTTGTTAAAAGTCAGTAGCATTTGTGAATAGCATAGTTTAAAAACATCATGAACAACTAAGCAGATTGAAAAAAGAAATTTGCATCATAGCTAAAGTACAGATCACTTCGGTTAATTGCTTCATAAATTTAAGAAATTTAATTAAAATTTACTTCAAATTTAATTTGCAACATGGTAAGGCTTGAACGTCAGTATACCTTGGTCTTTGCCTAATCCAGACAAATTTTTTGGCCCAAATGGGTGCGAAATAATCAAGGTTAACTGTTACTGCAATCACAAAAACGGTTTAGAAAACTATGAGATACATTTGTGCAGTTGACAAGTAAACACAAAAAAAAGTAACAATTCCAAAAGCATATAATACATGTCTACAGTGAAGGAATGCAAAAATACACGCATACTAAACTTTTTGAAAAATATCTAAATCATTATACAGTAAAGCAAAAACATGACAAATAATACTGTAAGTATGACGAATAATAGAATCTAATATTTACACAACTTGCTACTTTCAAGATTAATGAATACAGTAAACTGTGATGTGTGATGCCAAATTTTTATTAAAGCTTTATGAATGTCCCTATTTACAAGACAATTCAGTGTGATCTGATTTTAATGACCCTTTAATGATGACCCGTCGGAGTTGCTTTACTTATAAGGAGATTTCAATAATAAGAAAAGATTTACTATGTCTCTATTTACATTTTAATTTTTTTTCAAACTTACACCCATTTTATTTTACAAACAAGTGTTTGACAGTGTTTTAGTGTTGTTATTTGGCTCCCAAATTCATAGAATCAGTTTGGCGAATCAACCAATCCACTGAGTTTTCAATGCTATACGCTGGTTGTGTCATATCGTTTCCGATGACATATTGCATTATATCATCAGCAAGTACTGGCATAAGAGTGATACTGACCAAGCCAAAAGAATCATGATGCTTAGGTCGAATACCGATATGAAGTCTAACTGTAGAAGCAGGAGTTGTGGTAGCTGGGTCGTTTTTGTGTTGAATACACATTCCAATGAAAGTTTCATAGGAAAATATTTTGGTTTGGGTTTTTCGCTCGAGCTTTATTGGTTTTTCATTTTCGTTGCCTTGTTCATAGTAATATACATGATCTTGGCAAAGTCGTGTAACAAACATGTTTCCATTGTTGTCCATTGATAAAACTACTCCCTGATCAAACTTCCCGAGAACTTCTTCAACCAAAGGGTCTGTACCTGTTATAAAAATGAATAATGTCAAATTTAACAAGGCATGCAGGAAAGCACTTAAAAGCAAGGTTTCCGTAAGGTTTCCTAGCCCAGTTTTTATAAGTTGCAAACAAATTTTGGCTACCATGGTAAAAATTACAAAATTTAAACTGCCCTTTTTTGTTTACTTTGTCTTAAAGCTACTTTTAGCAAACTGAAATTTGCACAAAATATTACAACAGCAGGCAGTTCTGACTTTGAATTGAGTACTAGCACACAAAAACTTGGTCCAGCTTTGATGAAAAAGGTGGACAAAGTGTTTATCAAAAAACTGTAATAGCAAAATTTGTTTGCAAAAGACAGTCACATTGTGGTGGTTAATACACAAACCTTGAATTTCTGGAAGTTGAGTGGATAAGGTTTTAAATTCTGAGGGCAATTGACTGCGCACAGCAAGGATGCCAAGTTTTTGGTCCATTTCTGGACCATAATGTAAACGATGCTCGTCATTCAGGAAAACAACCGTCTCTCCAACTTGATTTTTCCGATAGCGCACAACAACATGACACTGCCATATTTTTGAAGCTAAGAAACAAAAATATTTCCTTGTACTTAGTTTCCTAAACTCAATTCTTTTTACATGCAAATACATATCTACAGAGTTAGGTGAGGTAAGCTGCAGACAGTGCAGACTGTTTCGAGCTACAAGGTTTCATCAGTGCAGCTGGTGACAAGAGATTGCCTGTATGAGATAATGTTACATCAGTCTAGTTTTACCAGCTGCATTGATGAGACCTTATGGGCAGAAATGTACTGTCTGTAGTTTTATTTATATGTCATTTGTTTAACTCAGTCAATTAATTAGCTAGTAGCCATCTTTCGGCACTTCAGTTGGGATCAACAAGCTAAAAAGCCATTCCTAATCTATTTTGTTTGGTGCCACAACTGGGCATTAACAACAGAAGTAGTTCACAATGCCCAAACAACTGTTTAGGAAAGAAACAAAGTGATTTTAATGCTTTTATAGTTGGTGAATTTAAGTGAGACACTCATACAACTTACCATCCATTCCTGGTTGGGACATGATGTGTTGGAAAATAGACCCAATTGAGTTGCAAACTTCACCTATAGTTGAAAACAATATAGCTAAACTTTTTCTGTAATGAGTGTACTATTTTACAACACACCAAAAAAACAAGAATATTTGCATTGGCCAAGGTGAAAAAGTCACACATTTGTTTTTAGTGAATGGGTATTAAAACAAAGTGTTTGGTTGAACAAACCTGAAATATAAATCAGTACACTTACCATTATTTGGTTGCAGAGTATTGATGCTGTCCCCTGACATGGCATCATCATGCATCACATGGGGAACTTAAAAAACAAACAAATATGTTTAATAAATTTGTCACTGTTTAAACATTGCAAAAAAGTTGGATTAAGTAACATTTATTAAGCTTAAGTAAAAAACATTTGCACAAGACAGAGTATTCACTAGCATCCAAACAAAAAAATAAATAAACCAAAGGTAAATGAAATAGTTGCAATAAATATTTACCAACAGTTGGTTGTTGTGATTCTAGTTCCGTCAATAATGAATCTACAAAATTTGAATCTAAAAGCACATTTTTTTATATGTCATTTAATAAACATTAAATGTGTAAGGTCAATAGTTTAAATTTTTCAAGTTTTGTTTCATAAAATTTTATGTTTTCCTTTAGCATGCACTGATACCAATATTTCTAATTTGCTTTGCAAATGATAACTTAGATTTCTAATTACATTTGACATGAAACCTCTTTGCCTAATTTAGGTCCTTTGAGTGTTATAGAGTAGTTGGAAATGGATAGACATAATTTTGTTCAATTGCAAATGTCTGGGAATTTTCAACCCACCCCCTTTATTGAGCATCATATTTTCCCCTACAGGAAATTCCCCTGGGGCAGTTTGAAAAAGTTCACTGTCGCTTTCATCAAATAGTTGGTCAAAGCTTGAAACTTGTGAATGACTAAAGTTGGAAGCATGACTATATTGTGGATGATAGGAAGACTGGGAATTGTTTGAAACAGGTGAGACCTGAGTGCCAGGCCCATTTAACAAAGGAGGCTGCAAAAACATAAAAAAAGGTTACATTTCAGTTAATCGGTCAATATTTAGGTGGATAAACTAGCAATTTTAATACTAACTGTTTAAAAATACAAGTACATATACATTGGTAAAGTATATCTGTTATGATGCATTAAATATAGACCACAGTAGTAAAACATTGGCTTGACAAATGTATGTGGGCTTACAATAAATACAAACAAAATTTCTGTAGAATATTAATTTGGTTTTAGTTGATTTACCACATACAGTATTTCTGACATAAGTTTTTTATTTTCTTAGAAATTTGAAAACAAGATATGTACTTGTACTTCAATTTCTGGCAACGGAAAAAGTAAATATTGTTTCTTATGTTTTCTTTTACAACTTTTTTTATTGCACTCAAAAATACCTGGTTAACTTCTGCATAACATTCATTTGCCTCTGCACCCAATTGTTGCCAACTTCCAGGATAAGAATTTAGTCCACTTGATTCTATAGAGAAAATGTATCAATTAAATCTTTAAATGCAAGTTGAATGTCAATTTACTATAGCTGCACCAAAGCTAGGATTCAAAGATCTATTTTTAAATCAGCTCATTACAATCATACCCACAACAATGTGTATATGCTGTTTCAAATCAATGGTAAATTTAAAAAAGTACTGCTGTTTGTATTAGAGTTACAAACATGCTTTTAAATAAATATGTTGAACTGTTTAAAATATTCCTGTAAGAATGTTCAGTGTTGCTCTCACTGATAAACAAATTGTTTTTTTCTTTTAAAAGGTGAAATAAAGATGCTCTGGTTTTTTAACTTAATTGAGTTCTGCTACAAAACAAATAATTATTGAAAAACATCGGAAAATTAAAACAATGGAAATCAAAAATGTACATTATTTTTAAATTGTGGAGATTGTGATTACTGTACCCGGAGTAGCTGAACAACAATGCGAAGTTGATTCACTTTCATGTGAAGGTTTTTGTTCAATTTTTCTCCTTTTCGAGTTCTTTTTTAGCTTTTCTGTAAAAAAAAACTGAAAGGTTACACATCCTACCTAAAAATAAATCAAAAAATGAACAAAAGCAGTAATTTTGTCAAGTTATTAAAGGGGAAAAAAAGTTTAGAACCTATAAAGTGAGCAATGTATTGTATTAAAGATTGGGATAATTTAAATTTTAACTATGTTTTAAAATACAACATCACTGTTTTAAACAATTTTTGTGTATTGCCACAATTTTTGAACCTTTAGCTTCTTTGTGAGTCAATCTTTTGTAAACTCGGTAGTTTCCAGTTTGTTGCTTTTCTACTCTGCGTTCTTTTACTTCCTCAAAGTCATTGGATTTGCTGAGAACACTTCGAAAGTTGCTTTTAAGTTTGGCCCATGGCATTCCAGGTTCATATGTTCCACGGTGAATGGCCCAGGCCTAATGTAAACTTTTAGTTTCACAAACTGTTAACATATTTAAATCTTTAAATAAGCCAAATGTTTGGTCATTTTCATTTTTTTGAATTATTTTATTTAAAACAGGTGAAATTTGCACACTGATTCCACCTTAAGAGCTGGTGACAAAATTATATCAACATAGTGACACTACAATGACATCGCATTTGGTTCCTAAGCAGTTTCTTGGCCAGTTTGAACCATTTCCTCTGATGTATGCCCAGTTATGGTGTTTAGCCTGTTTCTCCAATAACTTTGTTTAAACTTTTGTGTTGTAAGGTGACTACATGCGACATAGGCCAATGTCTTGTCATCAGTTGTACTGATCAAAACCTAATTGGTCAAAACAGTGTGTGCACTGCCTAAACCAGGGGTACCTAGCCCGTGGCCCGCAGGAACATTTTGAGTGGCCCGCGTGGTATTTTTTGAAATGACTCACATTGGCAACTTAATCGCCTATGTAATTTATGGCGAACTTTCATTCCGAAAAATTGGTATTTATTGTTTGCTTTATTTCTTTGTTAATAGAGTAGTAATACACAACTGTTAAAGTTACTTTTATTGTGTTATAATGCGCATTGTTACACATCACAATTTCTACATTGTTACGTCACAATCTGACTCGTGCTTCAAGAGTCGGTCAGTAATGTTTCTTGGTTTTTGAGATACATCTGGTATCAGAGACTCGCGCAAAACGCATTTAGCAGTAAAATCATCTTCCGCACTCTGCAGTGATATAGATTTTGCCAAACAGGAAACAAAAAGCAAGTAACGCTAACAGAACTTTCCAAGAAAGGTTGACATGTGACTTTAAATGCCCTGTAAGATCAGTAATTTCTGACATCCATATGGAAAAATCGCTTCGCATTGCTCCATCGTGCATCTCACCGAATATTGCCAAACTTGTTAAAGAAAAACAGTGCCAAACTTCACATTGAAATGTCGACGTGTGGGAAGAACTTTGTTGACTTAACTATATCTTTTTTGGTGTGTTTATTGTTCTCATACTTGTAAACGAGGATAATACACATTTCTAAGATTAGAATTTTGGTGTGAGGATTTTAATTAGAAATTATAAGACAGCTATTTGTAGGATTTCAAATTAGTAGTAACACTCAAGTGGCCCGCGCAATCATTCATAAACCGCATGTGGCCCTTTGGCCAAAAAGGTTGGACACCCCTGGCCTAAACAGTCCTGCTGAATTAATAAAAATACCTTTAGGAATTTTTAAAGTCATCAGTATTATCGCAATTTAGCACATTTGTTGTGTCTCATCCAGTAATTGTAATCACACAAAAAATACTACATATGTATTTCTTCATTAGTAGTACCAACACAACTAAAAAATGTCTGTAAACCTTGAAAAGTTCGTATTCCTTTTCCCAGTTCGGATCTTGATCTTTTTTGTTCCATGGAATTTGGAAATAAACTTTTTCTATTTCATTTTCCCATCTCAAGTTCAAAATCTCTCCCCCATCCAACTTTCTACTCAACCAATGCCGAAGGGAAGTTTTAAATTCAGACTCAGGCTCGGACATTTTAATTCTGTATTGAAGTGAAAGTTTTTGGTAGTTAAGCAAACCTTTACAGGGTAATAATACTTATGAGAGGGCTGGAATTAAGTAGCTTGCAGTTTGTTCTCATTATTGTTTTTGTTTATCTGTTATGATGTGTTAAATTTGGACCACATTGGTAAAAAATTGCCTTTGCAAATGCATGTGGGCTTCAACTGATAACAAATACAAGAAACTTCTGCACAATATTGATTAGGGTTTCAGTTGATTTACTACTTACAGTATTGCTTACAAAAGTTTTACATTTTCTTACCTCGTTTTGGAACACGGAGCCCAAAAGCAGCTTCAAATAATCAAATGGGCAATTTCGGAAAAGGGAACCTAGCTGGATAAAATCGAACGTTTCTGCGTTGCAAGCCGTAATTCCGGGTTAATTTAAACCTTGTTTGCGTAGGGGAACGCGTACTTCCCCTTCAATTTTCTCTTCGCCTACGCAATGTCGCTACCTGGGCTATACACATCCGCTATTGGGCCGGGAATATTGAAAAAACACCTGACGGTGAGAAAATGTTTTCGTCTGTGGGGATTCCCCTGATTTTGTCAATAATGCCAGTGACGTAATGTGCACTCGGCTGAAACGGGAACCTTGCGTCATATTTCCTTGTTTAAAACATGCCTAAACTGTGGTTTAGAACTAAACTGTGGATGTGTTTACGATATTTTTAGCAATGTTTATGGCGATTTAAATGTTGGCGATTGAACCAGAACTCAAAAAAATATATACCAAGATCATTTCAGCTTTAACTCAACAAAATTATGTTGTCCTTTTTACATGATTTGTATTGTGTATTGACAGAAAATTGGAATTAAAGCATTTGTGCCTTTAAAACAAAAAAAAAATAAAAAAATGTTTTTAAATCTTTAACGTATCATCTCTGGGTACGCTTAGCCATGCATTAAATAACAGATTACGTAGCGGTACAGTTCACGTTTGTTGGCTAATTGGCTCACAGTTCACACAATTTTGCTTGTCGTTCAGTTTGGATAGTATTTTGTTAGCTTTGTTTAGAAAAAGCGCTTTGCGCAGAAATGACGTTGTAGATCAGGTAAATTTGTTTTTAATTATGTTTTTTAATCAAAGTTCCTTCCATAAATGCATTTTGAGTTGAAAGCCAACACAAACGTTAGTTTGGTGTTTTTGATTTTTTTTTAGCATTTTAAAGGTTTAGTTGAAAAAAATATGGCGTCTACATCGCAAATTTGTGTTGACAAGCATTTATGCATTTACCCTGCTTATCTAAACAGCAAAAAAACGCTTGCTAATGGACGTCGGGTGCCCAAAGAAAAAGGTTGTGAAAACCCAACTTGCAATGAAATAAAAGACGTTTGTGCCTCAGCTGGTCTTAAACCCATCGTGGAAAACAAGCTCTACCCTCGTGAACTGTACAGAGGTGATGCACTGTACCGAGGAAGAATTCGAGTGATGTTGAAAAACCCTGATGGAAGTTTGGTGAATGATATGATTCCTGACAAAAAGTCGCTTTTATTGTATCTCGGCTCCATGATTCCGAAACTGAAAACTCGAACACAGAAGGGCGCCTCCGGTGACAATGTTTCTGGGCAAGGTCAGTCAAAATCAAAGAAGGGACAAAAGAAGCGAAGATAACTTCTTAACATTTTGTTGTGTGATTTGGTGAACGGAGAAAACTGCAATTGTTGCAGAGATTATGTTTTCTAACTTTGTGTAAGGGATCGTTAGCATTTCGACCATGTTTCCAGATTAATTTTAAGTGCTGTTTGTTAAAGGTGCAATTCTTTGGTTTATCTGTTGCAGGAAATGCAAGTAAATAATAACATTATTCTATTTTGCCACAAAGCACTGCAACAATATTTTTTTTCTGTTTATTCAAACTAAAATGGATGTTCACACAATTTAAATGGATCAACTATATTAGGGGTGTATGAAACCTGTATGACAAATTCAGTCCTTGGAAAAGGTTGTGTGGCTTGCAGAGATGTTTGGATTTTAGGTGAAGTGGTGCTAGCTAAACCATTTCAGTGCTAGCTATTTCAAATTTCTGTTTTTGAGCAGAACAAGGTGTCCAGTCCTATTTCTGCAACCAAACAATGCTAGCATCGCTTTCGAATTTTACTGGTAGACGTTAACTCAATATAGGTGTGTTTTATATGCAAAAGTGTCTACTTGTGTTCTATAAAGGTGCACCCCTTGAGCTAACGATGTCAATAGTATTTGGCTATCATAAATAAGACCCCTGGCACTATTTCATCTAAGTAAGTGTGATGTCTGATCTAAAGTCAATTTCCAAGCATTTTTTCATACTTAACTGTATTGTGTTTATTCGAAGAAGTGAAATAAAGAGCAGCAAGAGAAATCCTTGCTAAGTTATTTCCCAGCTGGTTTACATTCAATTAATCCTTCTGCCCACAGACCGATTAACATATCAAGTCCCAAATGAACAGGAAGATTAAGTTTTTCCACTTCTATAAATTCATTTCCACTCTCTTTTAACTTCTTCAGTGGTTCCATACAGCTGATGTCAAACCGCAGTCCACTTGGCTGAAATGAAAACCACCGTTAAATCAGACATTTACTATACAAATGTCGAAAAACCAGAATTTATACTTGTACTCTACACATAAAAATAAAACACTCAGTTTATTGCTTGGTGAATCTATGACCAACCTCGTACTGTAGATTTAAATTCATGGAAAATATTAAATCATTTGTCCTGAAGGTTTTGAGATTCGATATAAAACCAAAGTTAAGAGTTTTCTATGGCAGGTTAATTAAAAAAATAACTTTGAGTTTGACAAGTGAGAAATAAACTAGCTGTGGGCAAGTTTAGTAAAGGCACCATATGCTAAAAACTGTAAAATGCTGAGTTCTAGGGCAGATTTTCTAGCCTGTGCATTGCCAGATGGGAATGCTTGAGAGACCAGCTGATTCAGTACAACACCTTTAATAGGCCTGGCGTACTAAGAGCCCTATTGGGTTCATACTTTGTCAGTTGGTTTGCCACTTCACATTTACCTTTGTAACCGGGTCACCACGCATGTGATTTTCTCTCTTATTGTTCGTTGAAAAGTAAATGTACATCTCATCTTCATTGTCCGTTAAATTATTATTAATGTCACAGTCCAATAGTTCTTCATCATCTTCATCAAGAGGATCCTCATCATCATAAAGCCCTTTACCTCTTGAAATTAACACGTGGTCTGGATGCAGAAATCTAATGGAAGACTTTTGGCTGGGAATTTCACCTGCCAAAATATAAGTGACCATTAAAATGAACAAACCATGTGTATTTTAAGTAGTTTATTTTTGAAATTTAGTTTACCACATAAGTGATCTTAAGTGTTTGTGTGTCAGTTTTATGCATTTGGACCGTTTGTTACAAAAACAAGAATTACCAGTTGGTTCTCCTTTGTGTTTGAAAGGAGGGAGTCTGTTGGCATAAAAGTCCGATGCCATTGTGTTGCTTCTTTCACATTCCACTAAATTCTTCGTAATTGCAGATTTTGCAGCATCCAAGATTTCCAAAAACTGTTTTGAAAACTCTGCTGTTGTCACCTGTGATAAAACAGCATTGATTGCTACTTACTATATTTCAGTTTACAAAAAGACACAAAAATATAGCATAGTAATACACAAACAATACTTTTGGCTAAAACAATATGACTATGAAGTGCTGTTTTGAAAGTTATTATACAAGTATTAACATGTAATTTCTTGTTAATAAGGGTATATATTTGTTTTTAACCAAATCTTTTATGTTGAATTAAGATTCCAGCAGCCAATGCACAGTTATGCTGTCAACTAGCAATATTGCTTGACCTTATCAGTATACTTCAATGGCAGTCCTCTTCGTAGCACACTTTGTTGGTCAGTGCACCGGTCAATTAGATGGGGCAATGTTGTCACCAAGTAATCTCCCCAGCAGTGATTCTGATATGTGCTGATCGTAATATGAGTCGACATGCCACAACCTGAAAAAATTGTACACCTAATTGTGACCATTTCTAAAGCAACGGCAGGTTTGGGTTCATTTCGAGTTGAGTCAGGTTTATTTCGTCGGTGATACAAATCGTAGCAGCACAATTGCATTAAAATATTCAACAAGCCAGAAATAGCTGTGCAACATTGAGACATTATTAAGCATGACAAATTACAATTAGTGTAAAGAGTGTAAACATGCTGCAGCTACCGTTATTTAGATGTTCAAGTTTTATTAAACAATGCAAAGTAACTTTTATATCGGGCATATAATTTTTTGTTTTTCAACCTTCTGAAATGCAGTATATATACCTTCTTTAACTTTTGCTTGGTGCACTGTCCCTCTTGGAAAATACATGAGATCACCAGGTTGCATAGTTAACTCCATGATAAGATCAAGCTTTTCCATAGTTTCCTTGTCAAGATCTCTGCTGCATTCTCGAGCAAGTTTTTGAACAGGACTATATAGTTTCCAATCTTTGCAGCCGCCAAGTTGCAAGATAAACACCTAAATAAATATGGAAAACATTTATATCTGAATCAAAATGAGTACAGTTGTCTGTATGTTTTTGAAATCCGTTTGATATTTTAAGTTAAGGTGTTTAAAGCAAGAAGTAAAGGTGCTCCCATTTTTTACTGTTGGTTGACTGGCAAATAACCCTTGGTGTTAAATATCAGAGTAAAAGTTTACTGCCTAAACAAGTGAGTTTTGGTTGCCACCCCTTTGAAATGTTTTTTCCCCCAACTTTCTGCATTCTTAAGAAACTTCATTCACACCCCTAGGAACAGCGCTTGTGCCACTAATAAAAACGCTGTTTTAAATAATGTTTAGGGTTTGAAATTTCACCTCAACATCATCATAGTGAGGAGCCAGACCCTGTGTGCCTTCAGGGGTCATGTAAATGTTGGATCCAACCAGACAACCAAAGTAAGACTCCAACTTTTCTTGTATCTTCCAAAGTTCATCATGAAATCTTTGTGGCTGATGAAACTGCATTGTCATTTTGTTCAAGTTGAAAATATTATTGATGTCTTGCGATCTGCACATAATTTTCAATCAGTGTTTTGCCAAATAGTGCATTTTCAATTTCCAACAGCTTACTCTGAGTAAAGCTGCAGACAGGGTACACAGTTTCGACCAATAATGTCTCATAAGTGTAGCTGGTGATGAGAAATTGGCTAGTGTAGCCACCTTACAACACTCAAGTTTGTTGGGTGCACAGGCTGAAAAGCCATGGTCAATCTCTCATCCCCAGCTGCACTGATGAGACCTTACAGGTCGAAGCAGTGTGCATTGTCTGCAGCTTTTCATGTAATGGCTCAATGCTTATATATTCACTTGTGATTTATCAAAGCATTAAAACATAAAAAGAAAATACATAGAATGGCAACATTTAAAATGATGTTGTTTTGAATGTTCCTAATCTCCACACCAAACACTGTTTTAGGCTAGACAACAAATGGATGCTTACTGAACGACTCCTTCTGCTTGATAATCCTCACGATTTGTCCCATCGTATTTACAAGCATTGATGTCCACTTTGTACGTTAGTTCATGAGATTCTACAATCTTTTCTAAGATTTCAAGGTTAAAAAGTTTTTTGAAATAGGATTCCAAATTGGATCCATCTTCTTTTTTATCCTAAATACAAAATGCAATGAAAAAGATTGTGAAAAAATACAAAAGTCACAATTCACAAATATTAATGTGTTTACCACTGTCTCATTTTGCCTGGTACTAAATGGAATATGAAGTGGTTTCTTTTCCCAGTAATCGTTGAAAAATGTTTCCAAGTCACACACAGGAGACAAAAGTGATGACAAAAACTTTTCAGGATCTGAAAAATTTAACGGACATTCTTGCAACGGAATTTCGTTCAATGCTGAATTTCCCTTTTTGGTTTTCTTCGCTTTTGACGAATGGACAGACGCTAAACGCTTTGTTGACTTTTTCTGGCTCTTCAGTTCAGATTGCTTGTTCGCTGGAGCATTTGGCTTGTCATTCGTTTTTTTGCTTTTGCTCGAAGGCATAACGAAGTTATACAACTTCCTATGGCAACAAAATATTGCAATGTTTTTGGGAACAACTATAGCATTAACAGTTAACACTTCGTCTGTATTCTCGACGCACGTGACAAAACACTCTTTTTAACACACGTGCGATTTCCAAAGTTTGTTTACGGTACTTGTGATTTCTTTTAATTTTATGTTTTAGTAGTAAAGGCATGTAAAAGTCAATATATTATTGCCAATATTTGAAGCAGCATCAAAATAAATAATAAAATATTTTCAAAATTGAATTGTGTTATATCTGTCACATAATCACAAACATGTATTAAAAAGTATCTTGGTTAAAAAATTGGACCTATATCAGAAGTTACGGCATGATTTTTGTACAGAATTAATTACTAATGCAATTAAATTTCAAGAAACTACCCACGTGGGATAAATTATTACGTCACAATGTTTTAGTGAAGCGTGACTACAGGCGTCAGATGCATTGTGGGTCCTCTTTCGCGAATGCGCTGCTGAAGAACACTTTGTTCATCATGGCTCTCGTTATTCCTGAGAAATTCCAGCATATCTTGCGTATCCAGAACACAAACATCGATGGCAGACGTAACATCATGTTCGCCATGACCGCCATCAAAGGCGTGGGTCGACGATTCAGCAATTTAATCTGCAAAAAGGCCGATGTCGATCTGTCAAAACGCGCCGGCGAGCTGACCGACGACGAAATCGACCGCGTTGTCACAATTATGCAGAATCCGCGCCAGTATAAGATCCCAGACTGGTTTCTCAATCGTCAGAAGGATGCCAGAGATGGAAAGTTCAGTCAGGTTTTGTCCAATCAGCTGGATAACAAGCTCCGAGAAGATTTGGAACGCATGAAGAAGATTCGTGCTCACAGGGGTCTTCGTCACTACTGGGGTCTCCGTGTTCGCGGTCAACACACCAAAACCACCGGACGACGTGGTCGCACTGTCGGTGTGTCTAAGAAGAAGTAAACAATGACCTTCTTTCACTGAAAAATTGCTGCAACTTTACAAATTATGCGGCAGGTTTTTGCAACATGCTTTGGTAGTTAATTGTTTCTTACAGAATTGTTGACATGACCATACTTTATTTTTATCTGAATATCCCTTGTGATGTGAACATTTATTTTGCTTTGACTTTAAAGCAAAGTATTGGTTATAGGTATGGTGTACAATTGCATGTTTTTGCGTCTAAGTATCAGAACGTCAAATGTCATTGTTTTCGGCTCAGACCATGTTCTAATAGACATTCGAGGTTCCGGCATTTTGATGTGTAGGCTTTCAAATGTCACGTTGCTGGTCCTGTGTTGTGATAGATGGTGTTTGTTGTTTACCGATATTAATGTCGTGTTCTTCAGTTTGTAATGACTCATGAAACTGTCATTGTTTTGTTGCAGGCTTCCGATTAGGTTTAATAATTACTTAGTAACATACTGATGTGATCCTACAATTGTTTAAAACTGACCATGGCTTTACGCAAATCTTTTTCCGTTTTGCTGCAAGGAGTCCAGCAAAACACAAAGGTATGATGACTTAGTGTGTATAAATGATGCTTATTCTGGACCCTCTGTCTGATAAGCCTTGTTTTAGCCACACATTATATACTGGTTCTGAATCGTTTGTTTATTTTGATTACTGTCTTGTATTTTTCTGCTTGCTATAATTTAAAAATTGTAGGTATTTAACGCAGATTTTTTTAAGAGTTTAAAATAACAGAATAAGTGTGCTTCTGTACTTTTTGTCATTAAAATTGTCCTTTGTTTTGCAATCACAGGTCCTTTCCACAAATTTGCATCGTAATTATTCCAGTGAATCAACATTTTCAGTGAAACCCTATGATTTGCACAAACTTGAACAAGGCCCAAATTCATCAGTCTCCTGCACAAAAGATGATGCCATCAAATATTATACGTAAGAAACTATAGTGTTACAAAATCAGAACAGTCCAACTCATCGTAATGTTTTTTCAGACAAATGCAAGTTATTCGCCGAATGGAACTGAAAGCTGACCAGTTGTACAAGCAAAAGGTTATTCGAGGATTTTGTCATCTGTATGATGGACAAGTAAGTGTAGACAAATTTGTGTACTGGGAAAGCATTATAAATATCCATTTCCTAAAAGTACAAGCCATACCTCGCTCACCGTATTTACTGGTTTGTAAGTCGCCGCTTATATTGTTTTTTTTACCTGCCGTTGGTGTGGCTTATAATCGAGGGCGGGGGGGGGGGGGGGGGGGGGGGGGGGGGGGGGGGGGGGGGGGGGGGGGGGGGGGGGGGGGGGGGGGGGGGGGGGGGGGGGGGGGGGGGGGGGGGGGTAATTATTTGGGGTTCAAAACATGTATGCATGTATGTACAGATTTTATGTCGATATACGTTCTGTTGGCTACAATTATCAATGTAACTAACAAATAAGGGAAAATAGTTATACTATGTAACAACAGAAAAGTGTATTATGAAGTAATGATATCTAAAACTCCAGCTACGGCTTACAATCGAGGGTGGCTTACATTATTATGGGTCCCCTTCCCTTCTTTACCCTGCTAGCCCCCTAAAATGGGTTATTTTCTTCCCAAAGTTTGTTCGACTCGTTTTTCACTCAAATGTTTGATGGATTTGGATGAAATTTACACAGATGGTAGATTTTGTTATGTAGATGTGCATCCCACTTTGTTTTTGTTAATAACCCTAGTATTTACCCTGCTACCCCCTAACATAGGTGAGTTTGTAAACAGTGTCAGAATTGGCTGAAATTTGGATAGCTTATAGAGTATGCCATTTATAGATGTCGATTGGTGTGTTCAACCCTGTAGCCCCAACATTTACCTCACAAGCCCCCAAAGTGTAAAACGTATTTGTATGTTACTGGGCACCACAAACGAAAGATTTCTGTTGCTCAATAGTGTTACAAGGGCAAGGAGTTGTATGTTACTCGTTTGTGACTTTGTGGATTGCTTGGTGAACATTTTTGTGCCATGGCAGTTAGGGGGTTGTTAACAGCCCTATGACGTAAGAAACATTAACGGTTGTTGCTCAAAACACCGCTAGTGGTCGAAATTTTAAACATTGGCGGATTGGGCTGAAATTGTGCGATACTATTGATTGAGTCATTGAGGTTTCATATTTTTTTAGTTTGTGTCGGACCCCATTAGTTACCCTACTAGCCCCCTAAAATGGGTCAGTTTTTTAAACAGTGTCGGGATTGGATAAAATTTGGGTAGTATGTGGACTATGCTATTTGTAGGTTTCAATTGATGTGTTTTACCTTGTAGCCCCAACATTTACTTAACTAGGCCTAAAAAATAAATGAACTTTTAAAAAACGTCGTAATTATATGAAATTTGCAAAGTTTATTAAACATACTAAGTCCTCAAATGTTATGTTTTGCCCTGTAGCACCACAACTTAACCAACTAATTCCTAAAATGGGTGACCCTTTTCAAAATGTTCGAATTGAATGAAAATTGGACAGCTTGTAGAATTTGCTATTAATTTTTTGTTTTACCCCATTATGCCACTTTCTAAAATATATCAATGTTTTAAAATAGGTTATAGTGTATATGCAAGGGCATTATGTGCTAAGCCACCCTTCTAGTTGGACTATAACGTTTGTTTGAATGTTTAGTGCTTACCCAGATGTTTTCTCACACTTTGAATATTTTTCAATAAAGGACATTGAATTGGACGCAATTGCTAAATTTGGTCACATTGAGCCACCATCAGGAATAAATGTTGACACAGAGTCAGAGAAACGAATCCTAACTGCACATGGT
>QLIY01001998.1:10462-24623 GCA_003260075.1 Phallusia mammillata
TATTCCATTACGTAGCACTCCTATATACGACTTCATTCCACCAAGTTTATAAACAGTAAAACTTCCACCCATATCTGAAAAAAGCAGGCGGTAGTAGTGTTTTCGCAAGCACACAATATAACGTTTTGTTGATCCCATAACTGTGTAAGTCGATGGAACAAATCCTCGTACGTTAATCGCGAAATCCTGACGACGAAAAAATGACAACGTTTCTTAAACATAGATGTGACGATCACTTTTGCTGACAATCAATAGATTTTCACGATGAAGGCCTAGCTGTGCAAGACATTGAAAATCTTACGCAATTAAACACATTTTTTACTTGTGATTCGTCCGTCATGTATTGCAGCTGCACAAATGTACGAGTCGTCTGTGTAAATCCTAGAACCCCAAAGGCGATTCACATGTGTATAGCAACCTTTTGGACATGCAAATTGTAGGGAATCTTGTCCGTCATGGAAACTTATTTGGTCGCCTTGTTTGAAGCACATATCTGTAAAACAGTCCATTCGGGTATTCTATCTTTTTATGTTTTTTTAAATTATCTTAAAGGAACTTTCTGATTTTTTTTGTAACGGTCCCTTTGTTCGGTGGTCCAAACAAATCACGTCAGAGTTGTGAGTCGGGCCGGGCTTTTCGGTTCGGGTTCGTTTCTTGACACAACCTCAAGTGTAAACACCCAAAAGTCGAAACATATATACCGTGCTGCACTACAAGTTTGAAACAATGACTGCAGGTCAAAACTTCTGTTTAGACTGATGCACCTTCAAACTGTTATATACTAGTACAGTGGTTCTAAACCTTTAGTGGACCGTGGACTCCTGATGGAACTTTTTGGCCTCATAGCCCCCTTCAAGTAACCCTATAAGTCCTGTAGCCTCACATAAAAAATTAAAGTGGCAACCTGTGTTAAAATTCAGAAGTAATTTCGGCTTTAAACTGGTCGAATAGATTAATAAGAATCCGTATTCTTGAAAAACCTCAATACAGACAAATAGTGTGTGGAATAGTTGATTAAATTTTAATTTTTTTTTTTTAATATTTGTGTAATGATAAGTCATAAACTTAGAAATTGCTACGTGGGAACGTAGAAAGTTTCAATTTCAAATGCTTTTACTGCTGACGAGACTAGTTTAACAAGTGTGCCTAATGCAAGAATCTAACTAACAACCAAAAGTCGAAAGTCGTTAGACAAAAAACGTTTTCGCACTGGCTTTTCATTTCAAATTTCAAAACAGATTTGTGGCTCCATCGTTGTTTTTTTACTGTAAAATTAGTCCGAATGGCTCTTAGAGTGCTAAAGATTGGCGAAACCTGGTCTAAGGGACAAAACACATTAACATTTTTAACAATTTAGTCTTAGGTGATGAGTTAGGGAGAATAAAAACACAAAACACAAAAGGAAAAATACGAACCATCAATAAATGGAAATCTTCTATGTAACTTATCGTTGTTGCTAGTAAGAGAGTTTAGTCTAGTGATTATAAAACAGGATTTTTTTGTGAATAAGGGTTCGCAAGATACAATTGGTTGATAAAATAGGACAGGGAATGATAGAGGTTAAAGTTAACTGATTACACAAAATATGCCATTACTTCTTATTGTGGGGGGGGGGGGGGGGGGGGGGGGGGGGGGGGGGGGGGGGGGGGGGGGGGGGGGGGGGGGGGGGGGGGGGGGGGGGGGTGTTTTACCTTCAAAAGCGAAAGATCCCTTAAACTTTCCCCTCGGCTTACTATCAATTCCATTACGAAACACTCCTATATACGACTTCATTCCAACAAGTTTATGAACAGTAACAGGTCCTCCAGCATCTGAAAAACAGCAGGTGGTAGTAGTGTGTTCGCAAGCACACAATATAACGTTTTGTTGATTCCCTAACTGACTAAGCTGGTGGGTCAAATCCTCGGACATTAATCGCGAATTCCTGATGTCGAAAAAATGAAACAGTTTCTTAAAAAATAATCCGACGATCACTTTTGGTGGCAATCAGTAAATATTTACTATGAAGGTATGCAAAAGTTAGGTTTACAAGCCATTGAAAATCTTATGTAATCAAACAACATTTTACTTGTTAATTGTGCGTCATGTATTGCAGCTGCACAAATGTACGAGTCGTCTGTGTAAATCCTAGAACCCCAAAGATGTTTCACTTTTGCAAGGCAACCTTTCGGACATTCAAATCGGATGAACTTTCTTCCGTGGAACTTCATTTGTTCGCCTCGTTTGACACATGGATCTTCAAAACACATGTATTTATCTAATAATTATCGGAACCAAGTTTCTGATACATTTTTCGTAGCGGCCACTTAGCAATTTTCTACGACATTCGCAGTTCAAAAGTGAATATTTTGTCGAGGTTAACTATTTATTACCCAGAAAAACGAAGGATTGTGTTAACAACCAAATGCTAATGTCTCAAACAAAACACAAATTTAGTACGTCTAAAAGTAAGCGAGCGGGGGGGGGGGCAGGTTTTTTTGTGAATAAGGGTTCGCAAAACACAATTGGTTGATAAAATAGGACGGGGAATGATAGAGGTTAAACTTAACTGATTACACAAAATACGCCATTACTTCTTATTGTTTGTTAAAAAAGTCCATCATGATTGCATTAAACTTGGAAAAATGCATTTCACAAAAAATGTTTTACCTTCAAAAGCGAAAGATCCC
This sequence comes from Phallusia mammillata, assembly GCA_003260075.1. Classification (NCBI taxonomy): domain Eukaryota; kingdom Metazoa; phylum Chordata; class Ascidiacea; order Phlebobranchia; family Ascidiidae; genus Phallusia; species Phallusia mammillata. The sequence goes on from QLIY01001998.1 coordinate 13,132, forward strand.
TTAAACTTTCCCCACGGCTTACTATCAATTCCATTACGAAACACTCCTATATACGACTTCATTCCAACAAGTTTATGAACAGTAACAGGTCCTCCAGCATCTGAAAAACAGCAAGCGGTAGTAGTGTTTTCGCAAGAACACAATATAACGTTTTGTTGATTCCCTAACTGGCTAATCTGATCGATCAAGTCCTCGGACATAATAGCGAATTCCTGATGTCAAAAAAATGAAAACGTTTCGTAAACAATAATCTGACGATTACTTTTGGTGGCAATCAGTAAATATTTACGATGGAGGCATATAAAGGTTAGGTTTACAAGTCAGTGAAAATTATATGTAATCAAAAAACATTTTACTTGTTATTTGTCCGTCATGTATTGCGGGGGGGGGGGCGCGAATTCCTGATGTCGAAAAAATGAAAACGTTTCGTAAATAATAATCTGACGATTATTTTTGGTGGCAATCAGTAAATATTTACGATGGAGGCATACAAAAGTTAGGTTTACAAGTCAGTGAAAATCTTATGTAATCAAAAAACATTTTACTTGTTATTTGTCCGTCATGTATTGCAGCTGCACAAATGTACGAGTTGTCTGTGTAAATCCTAGAACCCCAAAGTTTTACTTTTGCAAGGCAACCTTTCGGACATTCAAATTCGATGAACTTTGTTCCGTGGAACTTCATTTGTTCGCCTCTTTGGACACATGGATCTTCAAAACACATGTATTTATTTAATAATTATCTGAACCAAGTTTCTGATACATTTTTCGTAGCGGCCACTTAGCAATTTTCTACGACATTCGCAGTGCAAAGTGAATATCTTGTCGAGGTTAACTAGGTTAGAGCGCTTCTATTATAACTTGTGATGAAATAAAAGTGCATTGCATAACGCACAGCCCGTGCAATTTGATGCTATACAGTCGACCGATTAGTTATCAAATAGAGTTGCAGTAGAATAGGGGTGTGCAAGTTGCGGCCCGCTGTCAAGTGCGGCCCATTTAATAAAGGTTGTGTGGCCCGCAAATACGCTTGGACTTCAAAGGTACTGGAAAACGAGTGTAATTATTATGTATTTTTGAGCGGATTAATGTGACATTTTGCTGCGAGCTAACAATAGTGCGGCTAGAATCAAATGCGAAATTTACTTGTAATTGGGAATATTTGCAATGCAACAAGTAATTTCACCTTGTGTTATTTAAAATTGCAGTCCGCAATCTAAAAATGGTAATTGTATTTGGCCCCACAGCGGAAAAGGTTGCACACCTCTTCAGTAGAACTTCAAGCTCTTGTTGGTCCAGCCGCAATTAGATCGCGAAAGTTAGTGGTCAGCAAACAACGTGTCCAGGCATAAATTATGGTATGGCAAAACCATGCTAGTGTCTTGCGTCAATGATGGACTATTAATGCGAGTAATTGTTGAGTTTGCAGCACAACATAAAATTTCATGGTAGCAGTGAATGTTTGGTTGTCGTGATTTCAATGAGGTATTGAAATGCTAAATCACACTTTAACATGAAACATGTCATCTTTACCTCCAAACGAAAATGAACGCATAATTTGCTCAACTGCCCTGCGCGCGAGCTCCCGCATAACCTCATCCATAAACTCATCCACCAACGTCGGGGGGGGGGCACTGCCCTACGCGCGAGCTCCCGCATAACCTCATCCATAAACTCATCCACCAACGTCCCGTTCCACGACATGCTGGTTATTTCATTCTGGGTGCTTCCCAAGTATGAAGGCATACCAGCGAGCGTAGTCACAGAAAATGGTTTATCTACAAAAAAGAACACAAATCTTGCAGTCTGTGCAGATCTATTCTTTGACTTTATGATGAAAATACTGTGCACACCGATATTGTTGCAGTAAACGAACCTCGAAAAACTGCCCTGTTTACTTATGGGTATAGTAATGACAAAGTTCCTTGTCATTTTTAAAAAAAGACAATCTGACCGCGAGCTGTTCTTTTTGTCACCATATTATCGTACAGTACACGTCCACCAGTCAAATAAATATCTTATAGAATAAAAATATCAAAAGTTTTTTTGAAAAAAAGGTCGTTTAGAAACTTTAGAGTACTTCACAAACTTTAGAACATAAGAAATGCACACGATGTATGTGTTTGGGGGGGGGGTTAGTTCCTTGTCATTTAAAAAAAAGACAATCTGACCGCGAGCTGTTCTTTTTGTCACCATATTATCGTACAGTACACGTCCACCAGTCAATTAAATACCTTATAGAATAAAAATATCAAAAGTTTTTTTTAAAAAAAAGGTTGTTTAGATTACTTCACAAACTTTAGAACATAAGAAATGCACACGATGTATGTGTTTGTGGTTACTGACTATGCAGTGAACGACTATATCTTTTTTTACCACTACAAATTAGTACACGTAGGCCCACATTTCTAGTTTTAAACACCAAACCATATTTTAAATAAACTTATGCAAAGATTATACAAAGTGCACTTGATATATGTACGTTACCTATCTGTCCATGTATTCTGTTTTGTACGTTTCATCTGATCTTATTTAGACATACACGCCTTTTCTGTCACATATTGCAGTTCGTTTAACTAACAAAATTACTGGACTTGATGCTGCAGTCTGGTGTCTACAAGATCATAATATTTTGCTGTTTGCATGGAAAGTATCCATAGTTGAGTACACCATCTGACTTAGTGCAATTCATACTGTGACTAATGGGGGGGGGGGGGGGGGGGGGGGTCTGACTTAGTGCAATTCATACAATCTCAAACTTCACGTGATACACTGTAAAGGAACACACTTTCAAAAAAGCAGATAAGCAGAAGAATAGTACTGCATTTTTCTGATGGTGGTGGCAAAGATTTATAAACTACGCTTTTAGTTATAAAAATTAAAACCGATTCAGCGAGAAATTATTTTTGGATAAGAATGTACAAATATCGGGAAAATGCGGTGGTATTTTTATCAGCTCAATTTAACTAAGCTATACCTGAATTAACGACACTAAAATGTCACATACTATCCTAAAGCCAACTACTGCCACTAACGCCCGGTGCTAATAATGTAGCTATCCACCACAGAGTTGTAAACGGGCCTGAAATTGGAGCCCGAACCCGGCCAGAAACTGAATGTGTTCTTTTTTGAGAAAGCCCGTTTAAGTCCAGAAGTTTGATTGCCATGTCTATATATTACTGCCTTCGCCAATAGGGGGGGGGGCACCTGAAAGTCCGGAATTCAAGAAAAATATTTGTATACAAAATTAATGTACCACCGGAGAAAGTTTCTGGTAGACAGCTACAACCGCGTCTATACCATGAAACGATAAGAGGTATAAACTGGCGGGGGGGGGGATTATTACTTTGCTGGGTAAAATTATTTAAAAACTCAGGCCCGAATCAAGCTAATTTGTTTCAAGAAACCAATCCCTAACCCGGCCCGACTCTGATGTCTGGGGGGGGGGCCTACTACTTTGCTGGGTAAAATTCTTTAAAAACTCAGGCCCGAATCAAGCCAATTTGTTTCAAGAAACCAATCCCTAACCCGGCCCGACTCTGATGTCTGATCCACCAATTTCTCCTTTGAGTATTTCGTGGAGAAGCTATTTTGGCTTGGTAACTGTTCTAGTGCTGTTTTGCTGCTACACATTTATTCACTGCGCGATATAAACTAAGCTCAACACAGATAATGATGACCTGTTGCAGAAATGCAAAACATTGATAATGATCCTATAGCTTGTCTTTTGGATGAGGGGGGGGGGTATTCACTGCGCGACATAAACTAAGCTCAACACAGATAATGATGACCTGTTGGAGAAATGCAAAACATTGATAATGATCCTATAGCTTGTCTTTTGGATGAGTATTTTCATCGAAAAAAAAACTTGCGCAAGAAAGTAAAGGTACGCTACCGATATCACAGTAATTGTTTATCTGCAAATCTAACCTGTATTTTGACCATCATGTATAGCAGCGGCACATACGTTAGAATCCTCTGTATATATTCCTGTTCCTCTAACAAGAGATGACGTAAAATTGCAATCAGAACTGCACGTGAACATTGTTGAAGCTTCTCCATTGAAATTAAGTTGGTTGAATTGAGTTGAACAAACATCTAATTTCAAATACATAATATCAACAACCTAACTGAACCAAAGTATTGATATTACGTAAAACTAGAAAGGTGGCTTTCTGATATACTTCCATTTTATATATTCGGGGGGGGGGCGAACAAACATCTAATTTCAAATACATAATATCAATAACCTTACTGAACCAAAGCATTGATATTACGTAAAATTAAACCATTAAATGTTGCTTTGGCTGGGATATTATGCCCAAAACCAGTTTTAAAATAGCAACTTCTGGCAGTAAATCATAATAATATAGCAAACACTAACAAATCGACGACAAACCGTTTTTCATTGTCTTTCGCCCAACCTAGATGTTGAACGACAACCACCCACCGACGCGACGAAGCCAAACCGGAAATAACCTCATAATGACGTTTTATTGTGGTTTTACTAAAACTCACATACACCAAGTATGGTTTCCGTTAATGTAAAATAAACAAAACACGCAACCTTGTAGCAGATCTGCGCTGTTTTACTACTGTAGCACTAAATTACCTACACAGCACTAATTTACTGTAGGCTGTAAAACAGCAGAGTAGCAAGACAAACCATAAGGAGACCATTGCCCTTTACAGCATGGGAAAAGTATATAACAATGTAATAGAATATTTGCAAACATAAAAAAATGCCCGGTGGCCTTTCCTAACTTAGACGTATCAATCACTACCATCACGACTCGTGGAAATACAAAGTTGACATATATTCAAAGCTATATAGGACTAGAGGGGGGGGGGTGTAGCACTAAATTACCTACACAGCACTAATTTACTGTAGGCTGTAAAACAGCAGAGTAGCAAGACAAACCATAAGGAGACCATTGCCCTTTACAGCATGGGAGGGGGGGGGGCATTGAACAAACATCCTGGTTATTTTAAGATTTTTAAGGAAAAACCTAACCAACTTTGGCAATAACCCAATTTTAAAAGTTTTGTCCGTATTCTTTTTGCATCATTATTGGGGGGGGGGGAACCATTAAATGTTGCTTTGGATAGGATATTATGCCCAAAACCAGTTTTAAAATAGCAACTTCCGGCAGTAAATATAACAATCACTGACAAATCGACGACAAACCGTCTTTCATTGTTTTTTGCCCAACCTAGATGTTAAACGACAACCACCTACCAACGCGACGTAGCCAAACCGGAAATAACCTCATAATGACGTTTTATTGTGGTTTTACTAAAACTCACATACACCAAGTATGGTTTCCGTTAATGTAAAATAAACAAAACACGCAACCTTGTAGCAGATCTGCGCTGTTTTACTACACAGCACTAATTTACTGTAGGCTGTAAGGCAGCAGAGTAGCAAGACCAATCATAAAGAGAACATTGTCCACTTTACAGCGTGTGAAAAGTGTATAACAATGTAACAAAACATTTACAATCATAAAAAATTGCCCGGTGACCTTTCGTAACTTAGGCGTATCAATCACTCCCACCATGACTCGTGGAAATACAAAGTTGACATATATTCAAAGCTATAAGACTTATAATGGGCTGATCGAGCTAAAATTTGGAACGCCAAACAGTACTAACAATGTTTAGAATTCTAGCACATTAGCGGTTGTATTTCTTAACTAAGGGCCTTAAACATAAAAAAGGGGGGGGGGCTTTAACTGCGCGATATAAACTCAGCTCAACACAGATAATGATGACCTATTGCAGTAGCAAGACAAACCATAAGGAGACCATTGCCCTTTACAGCATGGGAAAAGTATATAACAATGTAACAGAATATTTACAAACATAAAAAAATGCCCGGTGGCCTTTCCTAACTCAGACGTATCAATCACTACCATCACGATTCGTGGAAATACAAAGTTGACATATATTCAAAGCTATATAGGACTAGATAGGCTGATCGAGCTAAAATTTGGAACGTCAAACAGTACTAACAATGTTTAGAATTCTGGCACATTAGCGGTTGTATTTCTTAACTAAGGGCCTTAAACATAAAAAACGAACATTTTGGCAATAACGTAAAAAATAGGTAAATCTGACTAAAAGCTAAAAATGCAAAATAAACTATTAGGCAACCAACAAAGTTTAACCTGGGTTATGTAGCCCTTTTTAACTGTTTCAAAATTTCACGTTTTGGAGACCTTTGGTTGAACCCCTGGGTTATCGGAGTAATAAATTAAGCAGGACTACCTTCGGCCCACTTCGTGTGTTATATAAAAAATCGCAGGGGGGGGGGGCAAAATTTAGTAGGACTACCTTCGGCCCACTTCGTGTGTTATGTAAAAAATCGCAGCACGCTTTTTTAACAAATCGGCGCAAGACAGAAAAAACAAAATGATTTTGTGTGAAAGTAAAAAATATGGTCTTGTGTTAAACTCAAACCTACCTTCACAAGTACATGCTGGACACAATTCGCAAGTTTTTGGACAGAGATCAGTTGCGTAACTCGAATTATCCGAACAGTAACTTTGATCGCAACTTGCTCCTTCTCTATTTTCGCACCTACATTCGTCGCAGACTCTGTGAATTGAACGTTTAACATTTTGTTTGCAATGAAGCTTTTGAGTGAAGATAAAAATATAAACAGCAAATATGGTTTAACTAAAACATGATGTAGTTTACGTGTAGTCAATAAATGTATCGCAAAAAATAATCGTAATATACTTACGGGCATGGTTTTGCCACGCAAATCTTAAATTCAGTGTCACGTCCTTCGCATAATTCGCTATAGCAAAGTCTTAGGCGATAGCTTGTTCCATTTCCACAACTCACAAGACAATTGCTCCACTGTGACCAATCGCTCCAACCTCCGGAAAGGGGGGGGGGGGTAGCAAAGTCTTAGGCGATAGCTTGTTCCATTTCCACAACGCACAAGACAATTGCTCCACTGTGACCAATCGCTCCAACCTCCGGAAAGTTATTATTCAATAAATGACATTACGAAATAAAAGAATGCCAGCAGGCATTATGTTTACAACTCAACGAACTTGAAAACACTATCTCTAAGTATTAACATACATAAATATTAATAAATGAAATTATACATTAACTAAACTTCGACATTTTCTAAAAATATAAGACAACCGACATCAACAGGGGTAATTGGATAAGTTTAGTAACAATTTATTTTCATGTCAGTGTTACGCACTGCAAAGTAAAATCGACGGTAATTAAGCTTGGAGCAATACAAAATCATCCATTTTGTTTTTCAAACAAACTCTACACAAAGTTTAGTTTATTAAATAATTTATAATTTTACAATAACCTACCAATAGGACACGGTTGAGTGTTACATGGAAGCGTTTCTGTTGAGTTTTGTCCACAATCCAGAGTGTATCCGGAACTGCACACTCGGATTCTGGTTGTGGTTCCACCTGCACACGGTTCTGTACATGGAGTCGGGCTTGTCCACGGACCCCAACTGTAAACTGCAAAATGAAAAACGATAAAAAATGATGTAAACTGATTTGGGCTGAAAGTTCCATCAGCAATAGTAGGGGGATCACCACACGCTCACAAAAACGTATGTTAGGATATTATATAAATGTCTACTCCAATCAGTTTTATATCTACGATTTGAAAAATCTTGGGGGGGGGGTATATTAATAAATGAAATCTAAAAATATAAGACAACCGACATCAACAGGGGTAATTGGATAAGTTTAGTAACAATTTATTTTCATGTCAGTGTTACGCACTGCAAAGTAAAATCGACGGTAATTAAGCTTGGAGCAATACAAAATCATCCATTTTGTTTTTCAAACAAACTCTACACAAAGTTTAGTTTATTAAATAATTTATAATTTTACAATAACCTACCAATAGGACACGGTTGAGTGTTACATGGAAGCGTTTCTGTTGAGTTTTGTCCACAATCCAGAGTGTATCCGGAACTGCACACTCGGATTCTGGTTGTGGTTCCACCTGCGCACGGTTCTGTACATAGGGTCGGGCTTGTCCATGGACTCCAACTGTAAACTGCAAAATGAAAAACTGATAAAAGAAATGATGTAAACTGATTTGGGCTGAAAGTTCCATCAGCAATAGTAGGGGGATCACCACACCCTGACAAAAACGTATGTTAGGATATATATCAGATAAATGTCTATCCAAATCAGTTTTGGGGTGAAAGTTCTATCGGCAATAGTAGGGGGGTCACCAAACGCTGTCAAAAACGCATGTTAGGATATAAGATAAATGTCTACTCCAATCAGTTTTATATCTACGATTTGAAAAATCTTTATCTGCCAAAAACTGCATTTCTACCTACCAGTTGAACACTCCTCAGTGTTACACGGCAAGCTCTGTAGATTTTCCATTCCGCAATCGCTGGTAATCCCAGTACTGCATAGTCGTGTTCTCGTCGTTTGTCCTGTCCCACAGTTTTTACTGCACAATGACCATGGATCCCAACTAAGCCAAGTTATCTCTGCAACATAAAAGAAACAGCGAAGATAAGAACAGGCAATATTTTTAAGAAGAAAATATGCAACCCACACATAGACAACATCATTACCAATGATTGAGGGTAATTGCAAACTGAGTAAAAAAAGAATATAATAACAATAAAGTAAACACATTTAGTCAAAATTTTGTAAAACAAGATAAAAAAAATCACAACCTGCAAAAAACATATTCAATTATAAAAAGTATACAGTGTGGGTGTGATAATGTGCAAAAAGTAAGAAAGTGGAAACATTTAATCTACTAAAACACCTAAACTTACTCTGATTTGTATCATTCATGTCAAAGTTATACCATCAATCACCATGGTTGTTATTGGTTTCTTTATGCCAAACAAAACTGAATGTGTTTTATGTACATACCTATTAAAACACATGCTGGACCAGGAGTCCATATTCCATCTTCTTGACATGTAATTGTACCATTTCCCTCAAGTGTATGTGGGGGGGGGGGACGGTTATTGCAAACTGAGTATAAAAGAAAATAATAACAATAAAAGAAACACATTTAGTCAAGATTTTGTAAAACAAGATAAAAAATCACAACCTGAAAAATATATTCAATTATATAAAGTATACAGATGATAATGTGCAAAAAGTAAAAAAGTGGAAATATTTATTCTACTAAAACACCTAAACTTACTCTGGTTGTATCATTCATGTCAAAGTTAAACCAACAACCACCATGGGTGTTATTGGTTTGTTTTTGCCAAACAAAACTGAATGTGTTTTATGTACATACCTATTAAAAGGGGGGGGGGAAGATAAAAAAAATCACAACCTGCAAAAGATATTCAATTATAAAAAGTATACAGTGTTGGTGTGATAATGAGCAAAAAGTAAGAAAGTTGAAACATTTATTCTACTTAAACACCTAAACTTACTCTGGTTTGTATCATTTATGTCAAAGTTAAACCATCAATTATTGGTTTCTTTTTGCCAAACAAAACTGAATGTGTTTTATGTACATACCTATTAAAACGCAGGCTGGACCGGTCGTCCATATTCCATCTTCTTGACACGTAATTGTACCATTTCCCTCAAGTGTATGTGTAGAATTAGTACAAGTATAGGTAATAGTATCCGTTGGTGTGTAGGGAGGTGCTGGAGTGAAAGTCCCATCAGCAATAGTAGGGGGATCACCACACTCTAAAAATAACTTATATCAGGATAGTATATTTAATGAAGCGGGTGAAAGCAACTATTTTCAGTTGTTTTCGCGTGAAAGTTCTATCGGCAATAGTAGGGGGGTCACCAAACGCTGACAAAGAAGCATATTAGGATACAAGATAAATGTCTACTCCAATCAGTTTTGTATCTACGATGGGGGGGGGGAAAAAGAAAAAAGAAGAATAAAAAAAAAGAAAAAAAAATACGGACAAAAACAATATGTGTCCTCTTCAGGGAAGGAAACCCATAATTAGTTATATGCAACTAGTTCCAGTTGATCTAAAATTATTATATGATAGAAGTCCTGCGGAACGTCCATAAAAGTCATCATGTACGGGCAACTGTTACATACGTCATCTAACATTATGGAATGTTCGTACGCCTAAACAATCCNTAATAGTATCCGTTGGTGTGTAGGGAGGTGCTGGAGTGAAAGTCCCATCAGCAATAGTAGGGGGATCACCACACTCTAAAAATAACTTATATCAGGATAGTATATTCAATGAAGCGGGTGAAAGCAACTGTTTTTAGTTGTTTTCGAGTGAAAGTTCTAACGGCAATAGTAGGGGGGTCACCAAACGCTGACAAAAACGCATGTTAGGATATAAGATAAATGTCTACTCTAATCAGTTTGGTATCTACGATTCAAAAAATCTTAATCTGCCAAAAACTGCATTTCTACCTACCAGTTGAACATTCCTCAGTGTTACACGGCAAGTTCCTAAGTGCTACACGGCAAATGTTTGGGGGGGGGGCTACAGCCGCTTTAACAGTTTTACGTTTTCGAGGCCAGTTGGTGAACCGCTGGGTCAATCGGGGTCAAACTTCGGGAGGACCAAGTTTGGATTATTAACTAACACCTCTGTCCATTTGAATCAATTCAAAGCACACTTTCTTGAACAAACGCGTCTCACAAACCAGCGTTAGACGGGGGGGGGGAAAATTGTACTTACTGTACCGAATATAAAATGAATTATATGCGACTATTTCCAGATGGTCACTAAATATAATGGACATCCTGTGGACGATCTATAATAGTTATAAAGGACGGGCTATTCTAAAATACAGGGGGGGGGGTGTACCATTTCCCTCAAGTGTATGTGTAGAATTAGTGCAAGTATAAGTAATAGTATCGGTTGGTGTGTACGGAGGTGCTGGAGTAAAAGTCCCATCAGCAATTGTAGGGGGATCACCACACTCTGAAAATAACTTGTATTAGGACAAAGAACTTATTTATTGAAGCGGTGAGAGCTAAAAAACATCAGGGTGAGTTAAATTTCCACAAAATTGTACTTACTGTACCGAATATAAAATGAATTATATGCGACTATTTCCAGATGGTCACTAAATATAATGGACATCCTGTGGACGATCTATAATAGTTATAAAGGACGGGCTATTCTAAAATACACCATCTAACATTATGGAATGGTCGCACGCATAAGCAAACAGATAAATGGTTAGGAGGAAGGTCACCAAACGCTGACAAAAAAGCATGTTAGGATGTAAGATAAATGTCTAACCCAATTAGTTTTGTATCTACGATTTGAAAAATCTTTATCTGCCAAAAACTGCACTTCTACCTACCAGTTGAACACTCCTCAGTGTTACACGGCAAGCTCTCAAAGTTTTCACTTCCACAGTCGTCAGTTATTCCAGTACTGCATAGGCGTGTTCTCGTCGTCTGTCCTGTCCCACAGTTTTTACTGCACAATGACCATGGATCCCAACTAAGCCAAGTTGTCTCTGCAACATAATAGAAACAGCGAAGATAAGAACT
>QLIY01001999.1:0-24618 GCA_003260075.1 Phallusia mammillata
TTTTTTCTTTCTCATACTTTGTTGCAAGGTTTTCGTGGATAGGCCTGTCAATCAAAATTTCGGGCCCAAACGGGCTTCTCAAAAACGTTTGGGGTTCGGGCCGGGCTTCGGGCTCAGATTTCGGGCCCGCTTGCAACTCTGTAGTGGATATACCTTTTTCGACAGGTTGCACGTGCTATGACTTCAGAGGAAGATACTTTGTTTTTGGCTACGGCTGACCACGGTCACATGTTTACATTTGGTGGTGGGGCAGTAAGGGGAAATCCTGTTATGGGTGAGTGTTCGGAATATAAAGCGTTAGAAAAAAAAGATTTGTTACCCTTAACAATATCGACGTATATTAAGCTTTCTTGTGTGTTAATAGGTCTTGCCTCAAGTCAAAGACATCCCACAAAAGCGCTCGACCTCCGATATTTTACTTCGATTCTCTACGGAACTGGACCGGGATTCTCGATTTATTCTAAAACCATTCCTGTTCGAAAATCTATAAAGCCATGGGAAATATGTAAGTATTTACATTTATCGCATGATTTTGCGAAAGTCCTTGTCAATATGAACCCATACGTTTGTAGGCCCAGCGCACATGGATTTTTGTAGTATTCAACCAAACAAAGTGGATGATGTGGTTGGCCAAAATTGGCGTAAACATTTACTTTTTAATTAACATATTTCAAGGAGGTTTTAGGCTTAGTCACAATATACTTTTTTGATACGCCAGTTCAGTAATGCACACAAATTAGTTACCACTTTACTTGTATGATGCGAATAAACAATATCCCCATATAGATGTTCTGGTTGCTCAAAAAGTTATGACGTTTATAGATTCAAAGTCGTTTCGTCCACAAAGTGCGATTCCGCTTAATGCTGGCACGCATAGTGCAGAAGACGTCGTGGTGTACGCCAGTGGTCCAATGTCCCATCTCATACACGGAGTCAACGAACAGTCCTATATTGCTCACGTGATGTTCTACGCCGCCTGTCTTGGTAAGATTTATCACGAATGCACCAAGTAGACCCAGTCTTTGGCCACGATTGAGTAGCAAATCAAATCCCTGACGAGTCCAAGACGTCACGTTCCGTTTTCACTGGTACGCTAAAAAATGGCGTGTGTACTCTACGTGTACTCTAATCGGCAACAAACCTTTCCTTTTATATTCATTCACACTTTACAACCTTATTCAAATAAAATTGAATTAAACTTAAAAAGATGAAATAAAGTCTAAACAACCCCAAGTTTTACACCAAAAGCGAACACACTCTTTTGAGGCAATACTTAATTCACTGGACTTGTCCAGCTCGGTATTCTATAATGTTTTATTTTAACAAGAGATTTTTAGAGAGCTTGATTGCAGCAAAATGCGCCCGCCATTTTTTTCAAATAAAACAATGGTAATTTGCACCCGGTGGAAGCGCGACGCGATAAAATTGGAACTAGAATACAAAAGAATAGCGTCTGCAACAATAGATGGGACGCACAAAAACCATATTAACGAGATGACAGAATGTTGTCACGCGGCGATCAATAACATACATTTTGCTAAGTTTTTTCATCGGTTGATTTTTTTTGAAATGTGTTTCGATAGCATTACAGTTTGACAAAACAGCGATCGTCGATGAGCATGTTGCCTGTCTGGGAGTCATACACTGTTTGCTCTTTGATTCTCAGTAATATTATTTAAATTTTTAGGGGAGGAATACAAGCAATATGCGCACTGCCAAAATCAAAGTTCATTATCCGAAAAGCAAATGATGGAAAGCAAAATCACCACCGAAATCGAAGAAGATGGTTTCGAATCAGAAGCTGAAACTGAAGACATTTAAATAATTTTTTCCTCGAAATGTTTTATTAATCTAAATTTACCTAAACTTTTTATGTTACAACGTAATTGGTGTTCTGCCCTTTAAGTTTGTGCTCTTTAGCCGACCTCATTTTTAAAAAATAAACGAACCATTCGTTTACGTATAACATTCTTTATTATAGCATGTAGAATAGAAGAGAAAACAATAAAATAAAACAAAATATAAACAAATGAGGTTAGAGAAATGGCAAATATCCTCATAAATAGTACAGCATGGCCGTAAATACAACTTCGACCAATCAACGTGGTTAGTAAAAAAACAAGAAAATAAGTTAGTAATTTGCAGCGTTAGTGCGCGTTCTAATGTTAGTGTAACATACATACATGAATTCGTAGAACAAATAAACGTAGACTACAGAAAAAACGGGTAAACCCACAAAAATCAAAATTTACATGCTAATGATGGTTAGTGTCCGTTTCTATAGTTAGTCGTTTTCTGTTCAAGTTTTTTATGATTTTTAAAGTCGCGTAAGATGACTTTTACTGCGCAATTCAAGATTTCTTAATATCCAACACTTTTACACAATTTTTAAATTCACAAGCGCAAGCCTATTTTTAGAAACCGAAAAACATAAAATGAAACAAAGGAAGACGATTTAGTTGAGATGATTTATCGACAAGTAGCACCGAAACGACGTCCGTATCCATATCCTGGTTTCAGGCAAGTACAACTGACGGATCCAGCACATCTTTCCTTCCACATTCCACGATATCCGTAGGGTTTCGGGCAAAACGCCACACAACCTCCGGTACAAACTGGGGCATCGTATTGTCGGCCTTGACCGCAATTACACGTCGATTTTTCTGCGTTGTTGCCTTGGCAACGGCCGCTGCTGCATTGGGCTTTGCACGCGTCTAAAGATATGACGAAAGGTTAGATTTCGATAGAATTGATGTTACATGAACGCAATATTTTAAAATTGTCATGAATATTTTTAATAGCGTGTTCTAACTGTTAACCGCTTTTTTTCGAGTTTGTTTAACTTTCATTAAAATCTCTTTCGTAAAATTTGAGCGCTACAAAAATATTACGACAAAAAATAGAAAAGAATATTACCACAAAGTACACAAACTATTGTATTAAACTATTTCAATCAGTGTCAAATGGATCTGTCAATATATCGGGTTTAGTGTTTCACAAGAAAATTGTTTTTGCAAATACTAAATAAGTTTGGAATTTTGTACCTACAAAAAAACTTATCACTTACTCTTCGGTGGTTTAACATTAGCTGGGAACTTCATTGGGACATTTCCAGCTGCTTGGTAATGTGCAACAATATATATTTCGTTTCCACGCTTCTTTAAACCACATCCTACTTTGCTGCTGCCTTTCCACACGAGCTGCGTAAAATGACCTGTGAAAAAAAGTTTCTAATAAGTAAACAAAACAATTGTCAAATACTGGGGGTAAACACATACGTGTAGATGCAAAACTATCTTTTGTTTTGCTGTTAAACACAATTTTATTTAAAAAAATCGAAATAATTTTTCATGAAATCACGGTAAATAGGATAGGATCAGTAACATTGTGAACGTTATTAAAAAACTTAAATATTTCAATTACTTGTTTTGTCGTTATAGCCTGGGTTCTCGTGATCGTAGTTGAGTCCTTCCGCATACCAACCACTAACAGCTTGGTATATATTGAACTGGTTGTACCGGTTCATTTGCCAAGCAATATTTTCACCAACGTCTTGCTCTCGATCGATACCTGAACATAAAACAAGAGCATTATTAACTAAACATAGGTAACTAAAATATAGGGGTTACATTTGGCAAAAAGGAATTTTTAATTTCATACCGGTTATCACATCATTAAATGTCTGCTTTATATGGTTTTAACCAATTGTCCCCCCCCCCGTTATTAACTAAACATAGGTAAACTAGAATATAGGGGTTACATTTGGCGAAAAGGAATTTTTAAATTCATAGCGGTTATCACATTACTAAATGACTGCTTTATATGGTTTTAACCAATTGATGAATTGAATTATCAGGTGTTTTATTGTTCTAACGCTAAATGAATAAAAAAAAAAAAGATTTCACAAACAAATAGGCAGAACAAGTGAAAATAATAATTGCCGTTACTTTTCGAGAACCTAAAATGAGAACTACTAGATATATTAGGTTGATAGAGAAGTCATACAAAAATCTACATCACTTACCAACTAACGAGGGTTTAACTGACGCTGCACCATACATTCCATCATTCGCCATCTTGATTGCATACGAGTATGCGCTTGTTGCTAAAATGTCGTCGTATTCGAGCTCTGGGACATTGTGAAGGCATCTGTAGTAGTTGTGTGCAGCCAAGCACTGCTCCTGCAAGCTGGCTTGCATCTGGATCTTGTATTGTTTGCATTCACGTTTGACCTCATACTGCAAAGTGTTTTCGGGGCCGAATTTCTTCTTTGTAATGCTTGTTCCGTTGTCCGTATCATTTCCGTAGAGTTCACTCAAGATTGCATAAACGTCCTCTGCGAATAAAGGAATTTGTTTTATATTTGTTGATTAAGCTTTTATCGCACAGTGCACGTATGAAACACGTTATGTCTCATATCAAAATTAAAAGACATCGGACCGCACAAATTTTAACGACAATGGATGAACATAAATTTTGCATCGGACAAGCCCTAAAACGTCTATTTCAAAACAGTCTGGCAATTACGGCACACACATGTAAATTATAGTACGCTAGGTCTATTGACAGCGTCATAACGAATCAGCCGTCATCAAGCATGTCAAAGCACAGGCTAGAAAAATCTAGCCGGCGATGGGATTCGAACCCACGACAGGAGCCTTTCCGGGACTCGCGCTCTACCAAATGAGCTACATATATGTAGCACATATGAGCTGGTCAGTGGTGAGCTGGTTTAGTTGTAAGAATTGCAAGCACCGTTGTGGCATTTTTACTATGGCATTCGGTAAATCCAAATTTACAAAACAAATCAAAAGTGGGGTGTAGCTTACCGGGTGAATATGTGCTGATTGGTTCATCGGTGGGAGTTGGGGTCGGTTTGTAGCCTTGGGGTGGCGCCGGAGGTGCGGATATGAGGGACGGGAGTTTAGGTGGTGCTCTACATTTCTTGCATAGCCCACAGCTAAGTTTGCAGTTGGACTGCATCCAGTCGGTGTAGTCAGGGTATGTACAGTACCTCATTTCTGTGGCCAGTCTCGACCCCCCCCCCCCCACAGCTAAGTTTGCAGTTGGACTGCATCCAGTCGGTGTAGTCAGGATATGTGCAATACCTCATTTCTGTAGCAAGTCTTGGGCAGTCGTCACGTAGATCCTCACAGTCTGTATGTAAAGTCAATGTTAAAAAATGCTCAGTTTAAAATTACTATTAGATTTTGATTAAATGTGCCTAGTTTTGAGTTGGACTGGGCGATAGAATTTCTCTTATTAACGGTTTAACTTCCGTGGTTGCATTGTTATTGCAAACAGAACCCCTTTAATGCCGAAATAGAATCACAAATCAAACAGAAGAGTGTATGACTTTTCTAAAACAATATTCCTACCGTTAGAGCAAGGTGGTGCTTGGTATACGGGTGGAGCTTTGCAGGGCCGGCATTCTTCACATGTTACCCTACAATGTTTGCGCACCACAAGACCATGACTGCTCGCTTCCGAACATTTGCCCTTCAGAGCAAACTGGCACCATTGTGGTGATTTGTCGAAACAAGTTTTCTCTGCAAAAATGATATTTTTTGTTAATGCAACAAACCGAAATATGTTAAATTTTCATAGATGAGGAATTGACCCCCCCCCCGCTCGCTTCCGAACATTTGCCCTTCAGAGCAAACTGGCACCATTGTGGAGATTTGTCGAAACAAGTTTTCTCTGCAAAAATGATAGTTTTTGTTAATGCAATAAACCGAAATATGTTAAATTTTCATAGATGAGGAATTGATTTTTTTTTCGGACTTTCGGCGGAGGGCACAGACGCTACTTTATCGTATCTTAGCAATAATTTATTTGTATTTGTTTGCTTATTAGTGGAAAACGAACGTGAAAATGTTAGCTTTAGTGGCTATTAAGTTGATACTTTTTCTATTGGAATATGTTTCTGCTATTGGAGAAATCGTACAATATCAGCATAAATCTAGGTAGATTTGTACAATATATTGTACACTAACCATTCAGGCCCAATTTTCAACAAAGTTTTGTTCACACATTTTTAGGCAAAAATATCGCCGGCAAATAATTTCTCGTATGGTCCTTTGTTCGTTTCTCCTTACCTGATTCGCATTTTTTCTGTTCATACGTGCACGGTGTACAGGAGCCACATGTCTTGGGGCAAGCTCGCTTTGCTGCAAGATTTACGCCGAGTTTTGGTGAGTTGCATTTTGTAACTTGCAGCATGCAAAAGAGTGTGTTCATGTCCTTGCAGTCTTCATCTGAAAAATTAAACAATTTTTAGCACTATTCAAAATAATATATTTAATTTTTTGTATCTCAAACTGAAACTGCCCCCCCCCCAAAGAGTGTGTTCATGTCCTTGCAGTCTTCATCTGAAAAATTAAACAAGTTTTTAGCACTATTCAAAATAATATATTTAATATTTTGTATTTTAAACTGAAACTGCTGTTAATTAAAAGTGTTTCAACTCACTTACCACAACTTGGTCCGTAAAAACTACCCAAAGGTGAGGATGGAAAACCAGTACCCAAAGATGATGGGTAACCAGTACCCAACGAAGAAGGGTAACCAGTACCCAACGAAGAAGGGTAACCAGTACCCAACGAAGAAGGGTAACCAGTACCCAACGAAGAGGGGAAACCAGACCCAGGCGATCCTGTGCCTAAAGATGATGGGTAACCCGTACCTAACGAAGAAGGGTAACCTGTACCCAATGACGAGGGGAATCCAGTGCCAGGCGAAGGAAGACCAGATCCTGTGGACGAGGGACCCAAATTACCCCCCCCCCAGTACCCAACGAAGAAGGGTAACCAGTACCCAACGAAGAAGGGTAACCTGTACCCAATGACGAGGGGAAACCAGTGCCAGGCGAAGGAAGACCAGATCCTGTGGACGAGGGGCCCAAATTGGGGTACCCTATCCCTGTAGTCGATGGTAACCCAACACCCGCCCCACTGGGGTCTGGAGGATTGAATGGGGAAGGTAAACCTGAAGGATCGAACGGATAGAGAAGGTTGGCCTCTGCAATAAGCACGGCAGACAGAAGGACGAGGTATTTCATGGTGTTTAATTTAAGTTTTCCTGTCCAACCTATGTAAATAAATAAAACAGTATGTAGCTTTTCCTTAAAATGCCGTAAAAAACACATGGCAAACGCATTGTGTCCGGAATATGTACGTTGTATGCTAACTAAATTTTGAAACGCCCGATAAAAATTTTAAATAAATTTTAATAAAACGCACTACTAAAGTTCGCCGTAACCTTACTTTTAGTTCTAAAAAACTAACTAAGTGCTAACTGAGCTCCTTCGATATTCTACCGATACAATACCCTTCTGACTTTGTAACGGGTAAGTGAGCGCGCTTTAAACGGTTAAGCCACCCCAAATCAACAAAAAATACGACGGGCTGGCACTCCCAATGTTATTGCGATCACCTGAAGCTATGTGAGCTATAATGCACTGACACAAGGTGCTTTCTAATTTCCCCTTCTTATAGTCTCACTCAGCGGAAGAGAACGCCCATTAAGGTAAATCAACATAGGGTACTTCGATTGGAGTACGTCAGGAGGGGTGATCAATTAACGTTGGCCATTTGGTAATTGCTCGACTGAGCTGTCAATTGCACCCTTATTGCTTGGTAAAGGATGGGCCGGCTGTAGTACCACGAAAAGCGCTGTAAATTACAACCCAATGTGTGTTTTGCGCCGTATACAACGACCGAGGCAACTGAAGGACAAAGGTTAGATGCAAAATCGTGGGCATGACACTGTGGACTGGTATCCAGGAAATTAATTTTATAAGACTTCAAGGTGTCTTTTATGCAAATAATTGAAAACTTTCATATATTTTTAAGCTGCGTGAATTTAAAAATAAATGCCTTCAATTACGGCAGATCTGACACATAAATTCAAATCAAGGGTTGTTTTAATGTTTCGTTCTTGCAATACATAACCCGTGAAAAAAATAATACAATTTAATTCGACTTCTGGAAACATACAATATCAACTACCGACGCAAAAAATAAACAAAAAAGAAAATATCCCGTGGGTGTTTAAAGTACGTGTTGAAGGGTTTGGGACTAGTGGTGTAAATGTATTNGGGCTGGTGGTGTAAATGTATTTAAATTTATTTACACAAGCTGTCCCTCTGTATCTAAAATTTCAATTACCTGCTTCAAAAGGCCCTTCCACAACTATATTTTCAACATTGGTCTTTTAAACACCTTCCCATCAATTTATGACATTAAAGCACTTTATGTGTGATTTCAAATCATGAACCTAAATGGATAAAAAAAAAACTTCAAATAGACTGCCATAACATGCAGAATACAAAACTTCATAGAAAACACGAACAAAATTTCAACTTCCATCAAAACGACATCCCCCCCCCCCATTTTATAAGACTTCAAGGTGTCTTTTATGCAAATAATTGAAAACTTTTATGAAACATAAATTCAAATCAATACATAACCCGTGTTAAAAATAATACAATTTAATTCGACTTCTGGAAACATACAATATCAACTACCGACGCAAAAAATAAACAAAAAAGAAAATATCCCGTGGGTGTTTAAAGTACGTGTTGAAGGGTTTGGGACTAGTGGTGTAAATGTATTTGATTTATTTACGCAAGCTGTCCCTCTTTACCTGCTTCAAAAGGCCCTACCACAACTATATTTTCAACATTGGTCTTTTAATTTAAACAACTTCCCATCAATTTACGACATTAAGGCAATTCATGAGTGCTTTCAAATCATGAACCTAAATGATGCAAAGAAAGTTCAAACAGACTGCCATAACATGCACAATACACGTAAGTTACAAAACTTCATAGAACACACGAACAAATTTTCGACTTCAATCAAAAGGACATTGACCACAAACCGTTCAACTAATTACTACAATGCACATCACGTTTGGGGAAGCTCATATTGCTACCTGGTCGTTACAAAGTACCGTCAATTATCAGATAATCGTATTTTCCAGTCGATTACTAGCGCCAAGTGCTAATTAGTTTTCCGTGTGGTGCGCTGTAATCGAAGTTGGTTCCCTAAGAGTAGATGCGTTGCTGTCAGCTTGAGATGTTTGCTTTTTCACAAAGACAAACTACACATTATCGAAAAAGGTGTGGGTCACAAAACTTATAATATCAGCCGGATTATAACCAATCACTTTATTCAATCTGTAGGTGCCCATGGGGTTTTGAACTGCATTTACGAACCACAGTGCCGTTAACTACTGTACATAAATGTGTCGCGAAATAACCGTTTTTCGGAGTGGCACTTTTATTTTGTTTAGGGGCTTGATAACGTATACCGGGTGTGTCATTAAGCTTAATTGTCAGCAAAAGCAGCGTTACACATCAGAGTAAAAACGCAAAATTATTTGTTTCGACAATTAGTGTTTTCGGTTAAGTGTGCATCGTGCAAAACAATAGCTTGGCGGTTTTCCGAAAGCTTAATAAAGTTCTGCAACATTTCTTTGGTAGATTTCGCCGCATCCCGATTCAAGAGAAATTGTAAGCAAAAAAGTTTTTTTGCGTCAGCACATCCTCAACACCGAAGTCTTTCTTGTTTTACGTTCGTAACCATAAGGGCTGTGGGAACCCCGTTTAACCCAGAAAACCGGTTTCCCCAGTACCCCTATACAGCGCGCGAAAATAGAAAAACCTTAAAGAAATTAATGTCTCCAATAAAAAAATCAGTAATAAGTTACGTCACGTGTAAGCAGTTATGCAAGTTTGTAACCGCACAAATTTGAATGAAAATTAACCATTTATGTAACCTTAATTTATTTACGCTAAGAATATACTAACAGTAATTAGTTAATAGCAGCACATAAAAACAACCAAAAAATATAAATTAAAAAATCGGTTATCAAATTTGGCATGTAACTTACCAGTGACGTAACGGGTACACGTTTTCACGTCACCGAAATATATAATGGCCGCCAACTAGGCAGGTGTGGAAAGGATTACTGAGCCTAACCCAATGGGTGGAACAATGTGATCGAGATTAAAGAAGAAGTAAATGACAATAATTGCTGGGAATGGCAGTTATCCCTTGTATTTTGACAATGGGCGGAGGATTTAAATATGACCTTAGCAAACATAGTTACATTGCTCAAGTTTGGAACGAAAAATAACTTCCTTGACCGATATCCTGAAAAAACGATGGGTGATTTGCATGTAATGTTGTTATGTCGAGGTGTTACATGTTTTTGGACATGATTTGCATTGAAGTTACATGTTTTTATGTCGAGGCGTTTTTCTCCTGCCTAATTGCTGCATCGGAACACTAGATTATGACTTTAAAAGTAGATCAATCAAAACACGGAACTGACTAAGGGTTTCCATGATGGTTATGGTAAAGGTTGCAAAGATTACTACATCATACATTGCTTAAACAACCGTATTAAATGCATTTAAACCACACAAGCTTTTGATCAGTTTTGTGTTTTCATTTAGTTAATTTTGAAAATATATTGTACTTCAAAACAAAGTTATGATTCGGAACGTTTATGGCTTTAGTTTGAAACAACAGGTTTACACTTGGTATGATTCGTGCCGAGATTTTGGCTTCTTTTTCACAACATTTGTGGTTTGAACCAGAGCTCTAAGTCGGGGCCGGGTTCAGGTTTAGGTTTCTTGAAAAAAAACGGACTTAATTCGGACCTGACTTCATACTCTAAACTCTAAAGTCTAAACCAGTGGTTCCCAACCGGGGAGAATTTTATCAGTTCAGGGGAGGAATTTCATAAAAACTGCCAAAAAAATACATTGTAAATGTTACAGAATATTTTTGTTTATACATTATTATGTCCATTATAATTTGGACCCGGTTCACATTTGGTAAAGGATTCTGAATGGACATCCCTAATTATAAGGTCTAATTATTATATATAAGGTCATCTGGGATTTTAACCAGTAGCTTTACGAGAGGGTAATACGTTAACCACCTAATTATCTCAAATCGTCTTGAATTAATATTATCGTGAGTTTTCTTTACATGACGTCATATTTCAGTTGCACAATCTCTTTAAAATGAAACTTAAAACGGTTGTTTATTGTTTCAACAGCCGAAATACCATTTACTAGAGCAGCGGTCCTCAAACTTTTTTTACTTACTCGAAAATAAAATTGAGTCCCAAGATTCTTTAAAATATTAAGCCCGCTAATCTACTTTTTTCGCTTTTAGCTTTTACCTTATTTAGCTTTTACCTTAAGATGGGGGGATAAAACCTCAGTATCTTCTAAACTAGTCAACATAAAAGTAAACAAGATTTTAAAACAAGCAAACGTGTTTTTTACGTGTTACTATATCTACAATAATTTTAGGGGACAATCTCTACAAGCCTTCCCCACTTAAAGTGGCAGAAATACAGTCGCGTGGCGATTTTATATCTCCCTCAAATAAGTACCATTATAAACAACAACGTCAAAAACGCAGATACGATACTGTAACATGAATATTTACAAACATTGGGCATCACCAACAGTAGGGTTTCGGAAATGGGATATTACTAAGGGACTTTTAGCGACGTGGCAAACTTAGCCAAATTGGCCTATTAGGTGAAGCCATATCCTTAACAACGAATGCATTATGGCTAAATCAACCGCAACACCTCATATCCGTCACCTTACACTTAGGTTCATCATTTATCAAGTAATTAGCACTTAAGTTTCTGATATCCTGCCAGATGAGACAGATTAAATCAAAACAACACACGAACTTGGCAATTATTGTTCGTGTGAGGTGGAAACTATTATTAAGCGTGTAGGCCTACTGAGCAAATTTACTTGATTAAATTAATTAACGTGTTTTAATTAGGATTTAAACATCACAGTAGTTGGATACAATCGTTATGTGGTCAAAAAAGTGTCATTGTTTGTGTTGATTGCGTATTGTGACGTAGAGAACAACTGGGGGATATCATATAAAAGCGAGAGCAAAAATTTAAGGTCATGCATTCATGAAATTACCAGGGTAAAAGTAAGATCATAAGAGGTGTACATATAAAATAAACAGGTAGAAAAGCGATATGTTAGCATAATTATGAAGTGATATGTTAGTTTAAAAACGCTCAGAGACAGTTGTTGTATTTTGTGTCTTTTTGGGGTTTTAACGAGCGATTTGTGTTTGTTTTAGAAAATTCATATTTTCACTATTCAAAAACGCCTGACAGGCTAAAAAAGGAAAAACAAAAAATGCTGCGTATAATAATTTTAACGGCAATTGCAGTTGTAGTACTGGGAGAACCCCCAGTAAAAGTCGACCGATCAGGAAGATATGTTACAACTGGATGTTGTAAGTATTTCTAAAACTATTTTACAACTTTATCGGAAAATATTTACAAAATGTATACTTGTGCAAAAAAAATTATGCAAAACAAAAAAGGCCAAGGCCAACTACGAGAACTTTTTAACCTATATTGTACATAAAAATCATAGTACGCCAGACCTATTGAACAAAGAGTGTATCCTATACCTGGCATTTTACAAAACAGTTAAACAAAAATTTTATGCAGCGGAACATTGTGAAGACGAAAAGGGGAGATGCGGTATACCTGGAATGAAAGCGTTTTGCGACCACCGTGATTACAAAGCTCTAGTGCGAGAGAAATGTCCACGTTTGTGTGGAACCTGCACACCTTGTAGCGCTACCAAGATGAGGTGTTCTCTTGGTAAGTAAAATCAAGGAATTAAATGACCTAAAAGATAAAAACTGACCTGAATACTACTATGGTACAAAAGAAAATTTATATTACCCACTGAATTGCTCAGGGCCAATGACTTAAAAGTTAATATTTCTTGGCCACATTTTCTTTTACATGTATTTCATACTGTTATTAGAACACAATTTCAGTGTTCGCTTGGGCAGTGGTCGGCAAACGAAGTCCGTTACCGGGCCGAACATTTTTTCAGGTTCAGTGCATTAAAACATTTTGCCCATGTATCCCTGGGATGATAAACTAATTTGGGCGTTTTCATTGCTGAATATTTGTTGTTTTGTTGGCCGGTCCTCGATAAAATTTCAGTTTCGAAAACGCTACGCAGTAAAACAAGGTTGCCGACCGCTGCGCTAAAGATTGTTTTGGGTCAGAAGTTGTATACATGGTGTATTTTTGGATGAACCTTAACATTCTTGGATCGTAGAAAGTAACAAACCCTCGTTAAACCTTTGCTTAATTTATGTCCAAAGATTGTAAAGATGAAAACAAGTGGTGCCCTACCATGTACAAGTTCTACTGCAATCACCCAGCGTACGGACTGAACATCAGGAAGCAGTGCAAGAAGACGTGTGCTGTTTGCAAATCCTGTGAGCCTGAAAAAGTACCAAGATGTGATCCAGGTAACATAAACAATCGCAAAACAAACAAACAATTGGATGAAAAAATTTACAAATACATTTCGATTTCCTTTTTTTATCCTGACAAACCAAACAACGCTAACCAAAACTTCTGCGTTATCTTTGATCAGTTAAAACAACGTAAAGCTGTAATTTTAGGTTGTCGTGATTTTGACCCGGCTTGCAAGTACTGGGATACGAAAATGAATTATTGCGAGGGTTCGATCTACTCCAAGTGGATGAAGAATAGATGTCCTTTGAGTTGTGGCGAGTGTAGATATTGTGCTTTGCCCACAATTCCAGCAACCACAAGAAGACCTGTATTCACTAGACCACAGGCCACGACAAAATACATCAGAACTACACCAAAACGTAAGAAGTTGAATTTATGTGAAAGATTTTGCACATTTTCAAACCTCGTAGTCTTCCATTACTATGAATTGTTAAACAACGTACATAACAAGCCGTCGCCTGTCGTACTTTTCACAAAAAAGCTATCGCCTTTTATATCCATTTAAATCCCATGTAGATGCAATTTAGGGATAAATATTATCCTCAGTGAACAATTTACTACTATAAATCGCTGATTTCAGCTTAAACCACAATGCCAAAAATTTTACGCTAAAAATTTACCACACCCATGACTTAACGGTAATATCTATCATCCAGCAATCACACGTCCCACCAAGCCAACGCCGAATAAGTGTGAACGTGGACGAACCGTTGGAGTTTCTGTAGCTGATCAATGTCTTAACACTCACAACTATTACCGATGTCTTCACGGAGCCCAACCTCTGAGGTACGACCACGGACTCGAAAGAAGTGCTCAACGTTATGCCAACAGACTACCCACAATGTCTGAACTGCAAGCATCAAGGATTGGTGAGGACTCTTTTTAACATATTGCGTTTACTCTATTTTTGTGCCACGTTAATGTAATGTCGTTCCAAACTTTCAACCCAAATTCACAGAAATAAGGTACGTAACCTAAAACAGCAGAGACAAAATAGCGTAGAGATTATCAAGTAATCACGAATAATGTGCAGGGATATAGCTGACACCCTTCACAAATATGCGTTGGGACTTACTTTTACCAACGACCATTAAGAGTTGCGCAACATTTTGGAGCGTCTAACAGTAATGTATACAATGTCTTTGCTTCAAATTTAAACAATAACGATACAACAACAAGTCATACACGAACAAATAAGCATACATCATTTCTTATTTTACAAACTGTCCTACACCTGGCACCTATAGTTTTATATCGTTTCGTTTTTTAAAATTTATTCTTTACTTTTTTCAGGGGTTGATCGTGGTGACAACGTTGGTGAAAACATGGCCTGGACATTCGACCGTAGCAGGAAACTCGATGTAAATCAGGCGATTAGTCAATGGTACGCTGGAGGCCTAAACTACGACTACGATGATCAGGGCTACACACATGAATCTGGTAAATGACAGATCAACACTGAATTTTGTATTTCCGAAGCTTTTGATCACTAAAGCTAAATTATAAGCTGTACTAATTTGAAGTCCTAATTAAAAGTGATAAACTTATGGAAACTTTTCAACAACGTTTAGTTTAAATTGAACAATTACTTTATGTAAAACGAGTTGAAACTGTTGGATAGCACAGTAAACGTAAATGATGATTTTAAAACATAATATAGCCTAGAAGTTAATTTACCATGACCTCCATGACCAATATAGAAGACATATAAGCGGGAAACGAAACCAGAATTCATAACGCAGCAATTAAATGTAAATGTGTCTTTTGGCAGAGCACTTTACACAAGTTATATGGCGCGAGACCGAAACTATTGGATGTGCAGTGAAGAAGTACAAGGACGAAACTTACATTGTCGCCCACTACAGGACTATGGGAAATATTGACAATGACTATATGTACAACGTGAGAAAACCCAAAGGTAAAAGATTAATTATTTTATGAATGATGTTACAGCTTAATAGAGAAGTGAATGAATCGGAATTAACTGCATGTAATGAGCACACTGTAAGCTTCAAAAAGTCTAAAGGAGTAAACGATTTTTCAATGACATATATTTGTCTCGAGTAATTGGCAACTTTAGTAGGCTATCTTATTATAATACAACTTTTAACAATACAAAAAAATGATTAAAAATTATTGTCAAATACCGAAACAAGCCATACAAAATCACAATGCCAAGAAACAAAAGCGAATGTGAGGATTACATGTAGTTCGCGTAAATTAATGAAACCATTGTTTACAGACACATGCAAGTCGAAATGCCCTAGGGGAAGTTGTCAAGGTAACCAACCTCGCTTTGACGATGACTGCGATTGTGACCGATCAGGAAATCCAATCTGTTACGGACTCTGTGTGGTGCATTGTGAACAGCCTCAAGACTTTTATGATGAATGGGTAGCCAGTTGTGAGGGCGCCATCTCGTGTACATGTAGCTTGCCAAGCGATTGGGCGCGTGGTGCCCCCAAAGGAGCAATGTGCCGATAAGGGTCAATTGATCTAGTTTTGGTATTTTTATAATATTTTATGACAATTGTCATTGTACTGCAATGATGCACCTCATTAATTGATTAAAAAAAGTGCACCTTATTCTACGCCGTGCTCTTTCTAAAACTATTATTCGTACGTTTTTATTTTATTTTGTGTATTGATTATTTTTGAATCAGGTGTTCTTCACCACGATTCGCATTTTGCGTTACTGTTTGTGTTTTGATGAGCGATCTCGTGAATAAATAATATATTTCCTCTCATAAAAAGATTTTGTAATGTCTATTTATAGGTCAACTATATAATATCTATACGTACGGCATCCCACCATTTAACAGTTTTGTAATAGTCTGGCACACCTTATCATTGAAGCCATTTAAAAAAAGGAACTATTCGAAAGACAAGAAAGTAAACACAAGTTATGAAAGAGCCATATTTGGTACTGCTTTCCTTTTTGTACAATGCAATAGAATCCAACAAATATTCAACATAAAAACAACCTTCCCGTCACAGTCTTATGTTGCTAATAAAAAGAAAGTAGAAAAAAAAATTAATGACGCTTGAAAAAGGAAAACACTACAAACCCCGGGAGACTAATTTAAAGGAATTAAATACGCAAGTAGGCTAAACCTCGGTTAATCCGGACCCAATTGGACTACAAAATACATCCGGATTAGGCGAAGATCTGGTTTAATTCCCTTTTTAATGCCTGACTGTGTCTAATTAGTTCTAGGTCGGTACAAACCATCTTAATTGAGATCATTACCTACCTAACAACAATACGATCAAAAAAAGAATTTATTGATAAATTAACATCGTACAAATTAATATTAGCATATCAAATGATTTAGTTTGTCGTCTTGGATTGTCGAGGGCATTTCAGCAACTGTTCCATAAGTATACCCGCTATTTCGATAATTGGGCCATCCATTTCATGACATGAACACCTAAGTGAATAGCGCTGGAGCGTTTGTATGGCCGCGTAAGCATCGTTTATGCTAGGTACAAGTTCTTCCTTAACTGCAGCTTGACTTTTGTTTTCTGTATTTCCATCATTGTCTATTAGCCCTTCGACCACAGGATCCATTACGACCTGTGTGATTTGTTCGTATGTGAGATCACTTGACGTTTCAACTGTGTTGTCTATTGATACATTATGCGGCGTGCGATCTTCTTTGTGTTTTTCATCTTTACATTCTCCAACGATTTTATTATCGGCACCACCAGACCCAGCAGCTTTTTTAACGCGACTAAAGCCATGACGCTTTTTCCAACGATCAATCCAAGCCTTTGAGATTGTCTGTTTTGGTAATGTGTCCACCGACAGAGCTGCTAAAAACTTCCTTGCCTGTTGGTGTAGCATAGAACCATCAGTACGGAGTTGTGGGTCACACGATCGCTGCTGAAACCAAATCAATAGAGCTTTGTCCACTTCAGGCTGTGAGCTTTTTCTCAAGCGCTTACTGCTAGACAGAGAGCTACCTTTAGAAAGTTGAGCACGAATTTTGTCCGAATTCTTTATTAGGTCGCTTAAAGTCTTTGGGTTTATACCAAAATGCGCGGCAATAGTTTTCTTTTTCATTAAAGGATTTTCATTAACATATTGTACGATTTTTAACTTTTCTTCCAGTGTTCTGTCCTGATGACTTCGTTTCTTTCGCTCAGACATCTTTGCAACGTACAGTTTTCAGCAAAGCACAGTACACGTTCAGTAAACCAAAGCCAATATCTAACTAGCGTCTGGATACCTAACAAACACATTAACTACACATTACTTTTGGATACCTAAAAACATTGAACTACAAACAAGACAATTACATTATACGTCTTATGCACTGCAATAATTCCAGTTAGTCGACCGAGCGCTCACAATAAAGTGTTGTAGACAGTGGAGCGCAATGCAGTGAAAAAAGTTGCCCACAGCAAGCAGAAAAGCATTTTTTCTCCGGATTAGCCGAAGATCCGGATTATGATAAACCGAGGCGTCTTGTTAATGAAAACAAATCTTTTGTACCGCAAGTTTACTTCGGATTAGACGAGGTCCGGGTTACACGCATCCGGATTAACCGAGATTTCCGAATTAACCGCTTGACTTGTCAACCAGACCTATTTTAAACGTACAGTAGCTCCGTAAAAAAACTAAAATTTCATTTGTCCAGACGAAAATTACATGTTTTTTGTCTGGCGCCAATTGATAGGAGGTAATTAATCCTAAACAGATAGTAACGTAGAACTTAAGCGCCAAGGTAGGCAGACATAAGCAATTCATAAATGAATTAACCGTCAAACACAAACTCCAAGTTATGGTAAAAACAACATTCATTGATCACACATGTATTTAACATAACCACACGTATATGCGTTTGAAAAAAAATACAGTATAGCGACCAAGACTAGCCTACATATGCTTTGCGTTTAAATCTCGTTGGATTTTTTACGTTCGTGCTAAACTTTTGCAACGTCAATGCCTATTTCATGAAATCTTTTCTTTACTGTTTGAAGTTTCGCAGAATGCAACTCATTGTAGATACACGGTGCGTAATTTAAAATCTGTTTGTAATTTTGTACATTTGAATCTGATGTTATTAAAGTTGGCATACCTAAACGTTATTTGTGTACAATAAAATACCACAAAAATCTGCAAACACCCATAAAAACTATATCTCAATGCATTTTGTTGCTGGGTCATCGAAAGTTGCAGGCGGTTCATTTGTGTTGGGTGATAAACAATTTTTGACGAAAAAGGGAGGCACCACTGGGATTCGAACCCAGGATCTCCTGTTTACTAGACAGGCGCTGTAACCGCTTAGCCATGGCGCCGCGAACACTTCCGTCGTAATATCGTGTATTTATTTGTCGCTTACTCTTTTGTGAGCTCTTGTCACACTAAGCTTTGCGCTTTGCTATACGGTGTAGCTGCAGCGCGCTTAGTCATAAACCACAATTATTCTCCTTTTTGCGCTCCATAACGTTTCAACATTGCCCAGCTATTTTCAGCTAAGCGATTGTTTAGTGTTATTGTGTCGCTCGCTATGTTTTCCTTCACCAAGCAAAATAAACTCAACTCAACAATTGTGTACTACACTGTTTGGTACTCAATAACTTTTCAACGTCGCCCAGCTCTTTCCGACTTAATAGTTTTGGTAGAGCTTAACACCATACCTCACTGGAGATTCCTTTTCACAAGGGGGCGTAAAGAGCTTAATTTTTTAATTAGCGGCTAAAGAGGGGTTGGGTTGGGAAAGTTATTAAAATTTTTATATTAGTAAATAAATTTTGGGGTTAGTTTTATTGAATTTTAAATGCCCTTATCCCGACCCTAATAGCCCAAACCGTGACCTATTGGGATATAACGTTTTAAATGCAAAAAAGTACTTCTTGCCGAAAATTAGGCACTTTTTGGCGTCGCGAGAGGTATGGCCAATTTTTGAAATATAGTGGCTCTGGTGCATTTAAGTCGCTTTATGTTAAAATTAATTACCTCAAACTTATTTAACGTTTGTAAACCCACTAAACAGACTGTTGGCCTGTCAAACCAATCACAAGAGTGACGACTAAGTGTCAGTATGGAATCGCAGCATTAGTAATTAAAGATCACTGGTCTAGAACAGGGCTACTCAAACTTTCACAGATTGACAGTCTTAGCTTTTATGATGTCATAATCTATATTGTGACGCTTGTGGTATTGGCTTTTCGCATTGTTTGCACACTATAGGCATAAAAAAGTCTGGCGCTTATGGCTTCTAGGCTGGTAATATTCTTTTAAGTTCCACAAAATCAGTTTGAAAATCAAAATATTTTTATTTACGTCAAGGGTGCCGTCAAGTACATATATTGTAATAAACATGTTCACGGCCGCAGGTTGCGCACGCCTCGTGTGTAGCCTTCACACGGGAATGATGTTGAACAATAAATGTACGCACATATGCCATTTATTGTGACTGACATAATAACTGTTATTATTAAATAACACATAATGTTTCGCGACCCCAAAATTATATTATCCACAGTTTGAGAAGCCCTGGTCTAGAACATTAAAAATATTTAAAGTTAACACAAATTATAAAACATAGTTCGCAGTTCACTTGAACTGCCCCGTGTTGGTGTCAATCACGATAGACTCTAAAGTCTAAACTAATGTTTTTTTAAACATAAAAACTTGCTGCATCTACACAGTCCCACAAAACGTTAAGCCTTTGAAATCCACATAAATTTGACACAACGTGGATAAGCACGGCTGAGGAAGCGTTTGTGGAACCAGAAATAAACCCTTTCTACCTTTTTTAAACGTATCGACACATGTGCGAACATTTTTGCATTAACTATGACATCAGCTGCCGTTTAGTGCAACACATGATTGTAAGTTGCCACGTAATCCGAAGCAGCAAATAACAAAATTGTTTTACTTTAAAACCTACGCACAATTCGTGTGTTTAACTTCATCAACTTATTACTAAGTTTATTGCGTCAATGTCAAATGCCAAAAGATTTACAAGATGTAATTTTGTCAATTATGGTAAACATTAAATGAGCGTTAATTTGACCAATCGTTGTCCTTTCACCTTAGCACCGCATAATTATTGGTTTTAATTTACCGTAATTATTAAATCCCATCGTGATTTCTGCTACAACACAACACATCAGGCGTGGGCGTCAAACACATGGGTCAGGTATATAAGCCTGCAATGGTTGTACGAAATTCAAACAAGAAGTAGCTGTTATCTGACAAGCGAAAGAATAAAAATACTCGACGATGTTGAAGTTTTTTGCATTAGTCTGTTTGTTTGGGCTTGTGAATTGTTATAAGTTTGGAAAGTTCGGGAAAACTTTCCCCAAAGTTCGTGCATGGAAGAATGACAATAATGCTGCATGCGGTGAGTTTATGATTTGATCTTTTTTTGCTAAATTGGCATGCATTACGTATTGTTTAAGTATAAGTCAGCAAAATTTACATGCTATAGTTTCATTCACTAACGAATGACGTGGGCTTACAGCGCGTCCTAAGTTGGTACCTGTTTTTTTGTAATGCATATTTGCAGAAACGAAACAAATCGTAAAAGTCGTTTGTATTCACTGAAAATAAACTTTAAATTTGGAAATATCCACAAACCAGTTTTATTCGCAATTTTGTACATTCTGTACATTTTCTTCCAACAGAACCCCAGTGCAAAAACCACGCCACAATCTGCAAAGTTCCGGGAATCATAAAACTTTGCAAAACTCAACAACTGGTAAAAGTAATGGAGAAAAACTGCCCTCTATTGTGTGGTTTCTGCAAACCATGTTCCAGGGGTTGCATAGGTAGGTTTTTAACGCTAGCAGCTGCAAGTGGGCTAATTTTTTCATTTGACTTTTTTGAAAATGCACACAATTGGGGCTATGTAGGATAGGGTTGTAAAAAAGTAACACTAAAACAAAAATCTGATCTTAGATACCAAGGCTTATAGTTTGCTAGTACTAATTTCAGTATACTCAAGCACTTCAGGCAAAGAACACTATGAAAAGGCAAATAAACTTACAGCTATCTTCATGTAGATTAGTCTTGTTGCATTAAAGGCAAATTAGCAATTGTCATACCTATTGTGCAGATCCCAAATGTAAAGACCAGATCTTATTCTGTCCTGCCATGGCAACAAAAAAGAATTGTAATACGGATCCTAATCTAAGACAGCTTTGCCGAAAGTCATGTGGAACTTGTCCAGCATGTCCTAAAACACAACAACAAAAATTGAAATGCTCCAAAGGTATGTCATTTACACAAATAAAAGTATCTTTACCCATAATACATCTTTCATCAAATTGATTGTTTTGTGCCACAGATTGTATTGATTCATCAACAAAATGCAAACAATATGCTTCTATTCGTGAAATGTGTGGTGATGATTCTCCACACTATGATTTTATGCAAAAACACTGCAAACTCAGTTGCAAGCTATGTAGAAAATGTAACTTAACCATGGCTCGTGGCAAACAAATAAAAACTGCAAAGCTAAACAGACCTACAACAAGAAAACAAGGTAATGATCCTACTTGTTATGAAGTAAATAACAACAAAGCTTAAAGTAATCAAGTTGATTAAGTTTCAAATTAGATGATTTAGTTTTATTTAACTTTTTTACACTTTAAAGAATGCAGGAGAGATGTTGCATCTGAATCAACAGTAGAAGCACAGTGTCTAGGAGCACACAATTTTTTCAGATGTTTGCATGGAAGTCCACCACTGAATTATGACTTAAAATTGGCGAACCAAGCAAGACAATATGCAATTCATTTGGCTGAAAGTGGAAAGCCAGGTGATAAAGGGATGGAACATTCCAAAAAAGGTGAAGTTACCCCTTGTTTGGACACTGTGCAACAGCATTCAGCAAAAATGTATTCTACGATTTAATACAAAATTAAGAGCATAACTTTTTAGTGACAGCAAGATATGTACAAATTTACAAAAAAACAAACAATATTGTTTCCAGGAGTGGATCGTGGAAATGATGTTGGGGAAAATTTGGCATGGAGATGGGCAGTTAACAACAGATATAATGTCAGCCAAGCAATTTCTGATTGGTACACAGGGGAAATGCAATATGACTTCGATAAACCTGGATTTTCAAACACAACAGGTAATTTTGAGGCATTCAAGTCACTTAAAATGTAGTTGACTATTTTACTGAGGTTTTAGAAACCACATAAATGTGCGTACTAAAAGCATATTTTTGTATTTTTGCATTGTTTTAGCTTATTGGTTTTGACAGGTAAATCACTACAACTAATACGTCTAACAATTTGGGTACAAACCTAATTAGGAATCTTATGCAACATGTAAGTTTTTATTTATATTGCTTTTTCTGCAGGGCATTTCACTCAGCTGGTATGGAAAGATACACAATCAGTTGGATGTGCTATTGCAAGAGTTGGCCATGAGGTCTATGTGGTAGCCCAATACAGCAAAAAAGGAAACTCTCCAAATGGATTTGCACACAATGTTCAGAGATTGAAATCAGGTATTTTTTCTTTCAATGATTTAACAAGTTCTAAACTAAGTTTTGACACTTAGAATATTTATAAGCATTAATACCCAATTAGCCTTGTTAACCAAAATCTCCATTTCTTTTTAAATAACTTGGTTTGTTTAGATGTGTGTGAGGCAAAATGTAAAGCTGGAACATGTCAAGGTCAAGATGCCAACACCTCAACTTGCAAGTGCACTGGGCCACAAAACAATACAGTTCCAGAATGCACCAAACGGTGTGTTGCATATTGTCCCAAACCTATGAATCATATTGGATCCTGGTTGGAAAGATGTGAAGGCAGTACCTCGTGCAAATGCATTTCATCCAAAAAGCAAAAACTTTGGCCAGGAGCCCAGTGCATTTAAATGTTGCAGATTCTAAAAGAGTTCTATATATATGTTATTAATTTAGAATTTTGTAAGATGTTTTCACATAAAAATAAACATTTTTGACACACAGTAGTTTTTTACTGATTTTTTGTATTTATGTACTATTTATTTATAATTTTAAATCCAATACTATTGTATTTTGTTTGTGCTGACATGTTTATGTGTATCATTTTGCGTAATAAACCAAAAATTACATCAATAATTAATCAAAGTGTTAACAACATGTTTTTGTACCACACACAAAGAAAAACAAGGCACTTTTCAAAAAACAGGAAAGTTGCTGTATAAAATAAATTAAACAAAATTTAAAATACTTAAGCCAAAAGTTTTTGGGTGCTGTTTTATCCATCAGACTAACACAACAAATTCTCCCATACTTAGGTTTACAATAGCCTAAAATACACTAAAAGTGCACCTCAAATTTGGTTGCTCTTTTGTGCAACGCCTAAATAGAAAAAAGTAACGTAAACCGAGTCTACTGCATCACTTTTAATAATTTCGACAAGATTAATATTTTCGTGCAAATCAACTTAACCACTTTTCTGAGCAGTTTTCTTATGCTTACCGACATTCGATTTTCGGTTAAATTTCGCGGGAAACGCATGAACATTGACATTATTGACAATGATTGGTGCATACCGCACCCCCTTTTTTTGAAGTAATGACAAAACCATTAACTATTTGTATCTGCGTAAGGAGTGGATGGACAAAATCTTGTAAGCCGTTGATATCCCGAATAATAAAGCAATTTATCGTTTCGTAGCAAGTCTTGGTTTATTAGATGGCAAAAACGTGTCAGGTTTTTATCAATATCCAGATTTTTAACTTGATTTGTAAGGGAACTAAACTTTAGTTGCACCGCAGATGACTTTATAATGACAAATGTGATCCATTATTAACTTAAAAGCATGTGACCATTTTAAGCATTATTCGAGCACTTGGTCGTTTGTATCTGCTTGTTACAAATCGTTTGTCCACATTATAGTGCAGGGGTGGCCAACCCGCGGCTCGCGAGCCGCGTGCGGCTCTTCGCCTGGTTTTATGCGGCTCTTAAGTTGTTGTCGAAGTTTGGGGCCATTGTGTATATTTGGGTTAGTATGTGGCGATCTGGTACAAAAAGAGTTAAATTTAAAGTAAAGCTTTAACAATTTTGCTTTTGAACAAACTTATTATCGGTATGGCCACAAACCTTGCCTTAAAACTGCAACTTTANATTATCGGTATGGCCACAAACCTTGCCTTAAAACTGCAACTTTATGTGCCAAATGTGTTGATTATGATGGCATATATTCAATTGTGAACAATGAATAATTGCTCATTGTTGGGTACAATGCGAATAAGACACAAAGCAACAGCAATATTTACAACAAATGTGATCCAAA
>QLIY01002000.1:11249-24615 GCA_003260075.1 Phallusia mammillata
CATGATTCGTTTTATTACAATGTTCAGTGCAACTGTGTCGACTGTAGGTGTTTTTTCAAGAAGCGAAATACACTCAACACAACCACCATTTTACATACAATCGCTGTAATGGAGATTAGCTTATAGTTTCTCACCTTGTGTAGTGGTATAAGCTAGGGAACTTTTGGTTGTACTTATTACTTTCGATGCTGTTAATATGATTGAAGTAGTTGGTTTTGTAGATGGTTGGGAGGATGGTAATGTGCTTGTAGCTGTAATATATAAAACTAAATAAATATTACAAATCCTTTGCTTCGTTTATAAAACGGACTTTGTTAGAACTAGTAATTTGTAAACTACTAACTTGTCATAATAGAAACATGTATGTTGTTTTGTTTCTTGTTTTAATACAGGCTAAAACTTAGTAGAATCAATAGTCTGAGAGCAACCTTGGTTTAGTATTATAAATGGTAATTTTTTTATCACAACTTAAGTTAAATGAATTGTTTTAATGCTATTGTTCATTGGAACTGTGTCTCTATGTGATTTTTTACAAGCGAAATAAACTCTACTCAATCACCATTTTATAATAATTGTGTAATGGAGACATGCTTACCTGGGGGGGGGGGATGATTTTTTCACAAATGTATCTCGCCCTGTGTCGTGTACATGGTACGTCATACCATTGATAAGTGGTGTCTTGTACACGATGGTTTCTGTAACCCATTGTGACGCAATAATCGTTTTCCATTTTGTTATTTGGTTGATCACTTTGCCACATAGTTGTAGTGAGGGAAACATCGCTTCCATCATTCCACCGAAACTTATTTGTATTTCCGACTCTTCTGGCACCGATGTAAAGCGAAAAGGGTATGTCTGAAAACAAACGGTCGATTTCAACATAAACTGCAAACAAAACTGGATTAGCTAGAAGTTAAAGTAAGCATGTGCTTCAAGAGAAGTTGAGCACGACAAAAACTTTGCTGAAATGAGTTTTCGGTGATGTTCCAATATTTAAATGCACCATCCAGTCAAATTTTTACAGTTGATACTGAGTATTCTTCTCTAAATGTAGAAAAGGAAACAACACAAAAATAACTTGGATTTTTAAGCGCGCTTGCGGACTCCCGGCATAGAATACCAAAGTCTCAAGTGCTTGGACATGAAAGGGTCTAAACTGGACCTGATTCCTTACAACGTGGTGTTATTTACCAGCGGTTATCGTATCCTGGCACAAACATCAACAATATTTGAGGCAAGGATTGCTCAATACCGAAAAACAATTTGAGATTAATAAGAAGTAAAACACAGAGTAAAAGACTAAATTTCTCACTTTTACGCTTGTTGTCAAGCCTTTAATTAGCTTCGATTGAGCTTACCTGTCAGGTTTATAAATGACTTTAAAAAGTTGAAGATGTTTGTAGTTTTAACGTTAGCTATATTGGCTTGCAATGCAGAACATCCCCTCTCTGCTTCAGCATATGAACTGACTGGATACATTTCGATGGAATATTGAAATCCATTGAAGTTATGCCAAGTTCGTCCGTTAGCAGGAACAGATAAACACAACACAAACAACAAAACTACTATTGTCATATTTGTTTAAACAATCATAACCCGTCCAAGTTTTCTAAGAGGTAAATAAATCACTACCAAGCATTGTCCAGTCTTGTAAACTACACTGCTACTTGTGGTCTGCGATCAACCTGACTTTCTGTCCATGAAATGAAAACAAACAACTTTAATGGCATCCCATGCATAAACTGCAACAAGGAAGTTATATCCAGATGACGTCACTATCCGTTGTTGTCATCGCTAGAACTGCTTGTTAGTTTGATATCGTACTTGTAAACTGCAAAAGGGAAAATATCACCTTAGTCCTGTTAAACTGATGTGGAATCATGTATATGTATATTGTTTGCGTAAATAAAATCAAGTTCACAGCTTGACGTATATTGTGTGAGGTCGTGCTGTTGCATTGTTTTGATTTTAATGCTTGTTGTCGTTTTAATTTAAAGGTTTTTTAAGTTTCCCGTTATCAAAGGGATAATGCTATACGCACAACGAAATAGGCAATCAATTCCTAAATTATTTGTTTACCCATTATTAAAGTCTTTTCCAAATGCCACAAAATCGATTTTGTGTCTATAGTTTTACCTGACTGTCTCCTTGACTGACGCTTTTTCTGATGCCCATAAACTTTAACACGGAAGTTTTATAGAGATGACCTCATGGCGCTTTCTTTACCAACACGTGAAAGGAATTGATTGTTCGTGAAACGAAAATGAAATCAAGTTAACAGCTTCCAAGTTTGTGCTGGTGCATTTATAGTCTGTTTTCAACTTTCGTTGTCGCATTTTGTTGGAGGGACAATACTATACACCAGGGTTCTTCAGCAGGGCGATATCTACACCAGAGGACAAATTTTGTCAACTGAGGGAACCATTGTGAAAATTTTGGAGTTGGGGGCGATTTTACGTCGAAAGATAGCGATTTCAAAATTACTATTTGTATAAATATACATGCAAGAACTGTGGGATAAGCAATCTGAATTGGCTAATTATAACCTAATTAGTATAAGATTTTATTCGTCTTTCTAACACACATCTGGCATAGGGCATTAAACATGCTGCTGTTAGAATAAATTTCGTTTGCTGGCGATTGTTTGTACTTTGTGATCTCGGGTGTGGCTTTGGGCAATCAATTTTAACAGGGAACTTTGAAATAAAGCTATGTATAGCGACGGCCAATGCCTTTCAAATACAACGGTAACTAGCAGATTATTTCGTTGTCACGCCTCCTATACCCGTGCTTCTTAAAGTTATTGCAACTTCTAACTTGGTGAACGAGGATGTCAAAAATAATGAAAAAAGGACACGCGTACTAAAGCATTTGAATTTTGTTGTGCCTTTCGTTCATTTAGAGTCGGTTGTATTCACTTCTTTTGCAAATTGACAATTCCCTGTCTCATTCAACACAGATTTTAATTTACAGGCCCAAAAATTCACAGACATACCACAGCATTGCTTAAAGTTTCACGAAATGTAAATGTTAATATTCTTAACAGGTTTTTAACAACAACAAAGACATCACAATACTCTAACACATATTCTGTACATTTTACATTGATAATAAATGCGGGCGAGTTACTTTTTCGCTAAATAATGCTTGTTACCTCAATAGCAACATCGAGTGTTAAGTTGAACGTGGGAAAACAGTTTCATTGCAAACAGGAAAAGCAAATATGGATATAGCATTCAAAAACTGTTTTAAAGTAGGTTAGCCCCCTAACCAAAATTGTGGAGCTGATTGAAACTTATATTCTGAACGGCGGGAAACGAACGTCAAAGGCCATACAAACGGTCCCATTGCATTTTTGTGTTTAGTTTTTTTTTTCGATTCAATTGTTGATTTGAAAACAACTAACACATTAAAAGTTTAACGCCTTTAAAGG
Source organism: Phallusia mammillata (assembly GCA_003260075.1). Taxonomy (NCBI): domain Eukaryota; kingdom Metazoa; phylum Chordata; class Ascidiacea; order Phlebobranchia; family Ascidiidae; genus Phallusia; species Phallusia mammillata. The sequence goes on from QLIY01002000.1 coordinate 14,683, forward strand.
GACCTGGCGCGCAGTGTGATTTATACACCAGTGTGTCGTGATCGCTGGTCTGCATAGACGCTTCACGGCTGACCCCAGTTGTGAATTAATGTTCGTCTTAACACATGAAAAGAAAAGAACTGCACACAATCTGTACATTATTAAACACGTAGAGTATAAACTCATTAGGGATGAAATGTTATGTAATCAGGACGTCGAGCTTGACTGACGCAATATGGGTTGACGTCACCAACTTGTGATTGTGACGTGGTTGGTGGGTCTTTGTGTGTGTCGACAACCTGGTCATTTCCATCTAATTTAACAAAAATACATATGTGAAAATGAAATTGAAATTTTTTTTAATAACTGCACCTCGTTTATAGGTTACGTAATAAGGACTGATGTCATCAGGTTGTTGTTGTGACATGGACAGCTGCACGGCGTTATTGACGTAGGTTGGTGGGTTATTAAGTGTTTCTACTGTCCGGTGAGTTCCATCTGTATAAAACACAACTGTACATTAGTACGTATTTAATACCTGATACAAAAATACCTGCGGAATAAGAAGTGAAAAATCTCGCAAGCAAAATGCTACTTGTGTGGTCATTTATTTAATCTTCTTGAATCATTTTGGTACAGTAAACTGAAAATTATGTTTATAAATTATTATGAAAAACCCAGTTTCGTAAAAATTCATAATACGGCAGACCCACAAGTGCCGAATATAGCCGGTGTCAGAATAGAAAATCCGAAACCCACGACAGGGGTCTTTCTGGGACCACGTATGACGCCTTTAATGGGCCAGGCGTACTATGATTTATGGATCGGTATGCCGTGATCGCTTTTGTGTATGGGCGCTTCAGCGCTTTTGAGCATCCCTGTTACGAATGTATTCATTTCACGTAAACACTACATGTGGAAAGTTTGAAGACTTTACACAAACAAATTATAGTAACTTTTATTAGCAAATGCCTTATGTTTTCCTACCTTCTGCGTTGTATTCATTCACAGCTTCGTTCACCGGTTTGTTTTTCCTGCGAAAATTCAAGTGAATTGACTTTCTTGAAGTAAAGACAAAAACGAACAATAATCTCGTCAAACGTTTTGTAACAGAAGCAATAATTGCAGTATTATATTCTATTGTTCACGAACGTTGTTTAGGTACGTACCTTCTTTTCTTGCTTGACGTAACAAAGAAAATGACAATGCAGATTATGACTAATAGGACGGATCCGCCTATTGCTGAAGCAATGATGGCTGTGTTGACGTTCATTGGGGCTGAAAATCAGAAATGAGACGTAAACGCATCACAAGCACTTTATAACATTACATTTTTTATCGTTTGTCTATAAGCGTTTGTGTGTAAAATTTTTAACGGATTTGAGTGATTGTTTCTCACCTTGTACAGTGGTGTTAGTTGGCGGACTTTTGGTTGTACTTTTTGATATTACATTGGCTGATGAAGTAGTTGGTTTGAAGGTTGATTGCACGCTTGTGACTATAACATATAATACGAATACATGTTTTTTTGTTTTTAAACATGCCTATGTAGAACCAATAATCTGGAAACTACTTTGTTATCATATTATAAACAGTAAATATGTATTTTTCTTATCACAACTTAAATTGCATGATTCGTTTTATTACAATGTTCAGTGCAACTGTGTCGACTGTAGGTGTTTTTTCAAGAAGCGAAATACACTCAACACAACCACCATTTTACATACAATCGCTGTAATGGAGATTAGCTTATAGTTTCCAACCTTGTGTAGTGATATAAGATAGGGAACTTTTGGTTGTACTTATTACATTGGATGCTGTTGATATGATTGAAGTAGTTCGTTTTGTAGATGGTTGGGAGGATGGTAATATGCGTGTAGCTGTAACATACAAAACTAAATAAATATTACAAATCGTTTGCTTCGTTTATAAAATTGACATTATTAGAACCAGTAATTTGTAAACTACTAACTTGTCATAATAGAAACATGTATGTTTTTTTGTTTCATGTTTTAATACAAGCTAAAACGTAATAGAACCAATAGCCTGAGAGAAATCTTGGTATAATATTATAAATGGTAAATATTTTTTTATCCCAACTTAAATTACATGATTTGTTTTATTATTATTATTGTTCAGTGAAACTGTGTCGCTATGTGTTCTTTCTACAAGCAAAATAAACTCAACACAACCACCATTTTATAATAATCGCGTAAAGGAGACGTGCTTACCTGACATGAATTTTTCACAAATGTATCTCGCACTGTGTCGTGTACATGGTACGTCATACCATCGATAAGTGGTGTCTTGTACACGCTGGCGGCTGAAACCCATTGTGACGCAATTATCGCTTCCGTATAATTTATTTGGTTGCCCTGTTTGCCACAGAGTTGTTGTAAGAGAAACATCGCTTCCATCATTCCCCCCCCCCCCGTACATGGTACGTCATACCATCGATAAGTGGTGTCTTGTACACGCTGGTTGCTGTAACCCATTGTGACGCAATCATCGTTTCCGTTTATGTTATTTGGTTGCCCTGTTTGCCACAGAGTTGTTGTAAGAGAAACATCGGTTCCATCATTCTACCAAAACTTATTTGTGTTTCCGATCCGTTTTGCACCGATGTAAAGCGAAAAGGGTTTGTCTGAATTAAACGGTTGATTTTTAAGAAAAACTGCGCGTGATGCTGGATAAAACAAAGTTAAGTAAGCACGTGCGCCAAGGGAAGTCGAGCACCAAGAAACATTATGAACTCAATTTTTGGTGGTGTCTTAATATTTAAATGTACATCCAAGTCAAATTATTACAGTTAATTCGCCTTCAATAATAGTAAATATGAAAACGACGCAACAATACTTTAGGTCTCCAAATTCGCCAGAGAATATATTGCCAGAATCTCAAGTGTTTGGGTTTTGAACCTGATTCCGAGCAACTTGGCGTCATCTGCCAGCAGTTATCGTATCGTGGTAAAAAGAAAACAATATTCGGGGCAAGGATTGTCCAATATACGAAGAATAATTAAAAACTTAAAGTGTAATCGAGGTAAGTTTTTTTTTTTCACTTTTGCGCTCGTTGTCAAGTCGTTATATAACTTAGATTAAGCTTACCTGTCAGGTTTATAAATGATTTTAAAANTTTTCACTTTTACGCTCGTTGTCAAGTCGTTAAATACCTTAGATTAAGCTTACCTGTCAGGTTTATAAATGACCTTAAAAAGGTAAAGATATCTATAGTTTTAACGTTAGCTACATTAGCTTGCAACGCAGAACATTTTCTTTCTGCTCCCCCCCCCCCGTATCGTGGTAAAAAGAAAACAATATTCGGGGCAAGGATTGTCCAATATACGAAGAATAATTAAAAACTTAAAGTGTAATCGAGGTAAGTTTTTTTTTTTCACTTTTGCGCTCGTTGTCAAGTCGTTATATAACTTAGATTAAGCTTACCTGTCAGGTTTATAAATGATTTTAAAAAGTTAAAAATGTCCATAGTTTTAACGTTAGCTACATTAGCTTTCAATGCAGAACAATTCTCTTCTGCTTCAGCATATGAATTGACTGGAGTCATTTCGATGGAATATTGAAGTCCATTGAAGTTATGCCAAGTTCTTCCTTCAGCAGAAACAGTTAAACACAGCATAAAAAACAAAGCTTGCAACGCCATGTTTAATTCATCAACAATCCTACTTTAACCTTTGTACCTATAAAGGCTTCATTACAGTGGAATCATTTATAAAGTAAGTGCTAACTTTTTAAACAGACGCACGCTTTTAAATGGCATTCATCAAGAACGTAAATACTTAACAAATTGTATATCGTAAGTATATTTTGCCGACGTCTGATGCTGAACTTCCAGAAAAACCCTTGTAGTAATTACTATTGATAGTGCTGGTTTCAACAGCATGCAGCTACATGTGGATGGCTTACATTTTCTAACAATTTGACTAAAACGCTTAAACCATTTTACAAGTTTGACAGAAAGACAGACTTGTTTGTCTTCTTAAACATTCTTTACTTGCATTCTGGAGTGTACCCTGTTTACATACCTAATATTATAAAGAAAATAAAAAACAATGGCTTCACACACACAAACTGCAACCAGGAAGTTCTATATATACAAATGACGTCCCAGCCGTCCCTTATCATCACGTAAAAGGAAGTAATTGTTCGTGAAAGGAAAGTGAAATGAAGTTGACAGCTTTATGCATGTTGTTTAAGCCTTAAACTTTCAGGTCGCACTGCTGCTTTTACATTTCGGTCTTTAGTTGTTGTTGGAATTTATTCTTTGTTTGGCGAAGGGACAATACTATGTATCAGACGACATGGACATTAAATTTGTGAATTATTTGTTTGCTATATTATCTCAGTCCTATGCCACAAAATCATGTTTGTTTTTTTGTTAAAAGTATAACCTGACAAGTTCTTTGACTGCAGTGAACAAACAATCGACCAACTGAAGCTATTCCTGATGCACATAAACCAGGGGTGTCCAACCTTTTTGGCTAAAGGGCCACATGCGGTTTACGAATGATTGCGCGGGCCACTTGAGTGTTAATGCTAATTTGGAATCTTAGAAATAGCTGTCTTATAATTTCTTGTTAAAATCGTCACACCGAAATTCTAATCTTAGAAATGTGTATTATCCTCGTTTACAGTTATAAGAACGATACCATACCAAGATATAGTTAAGTTAACAAAGTTTTTCCCACAGGTCGACATTTCAATTTGAAGTTTGGCACTGCTTTTCTCTAACACGTTTGGCAATGTTCCCCCCCCCCCCCCCCCCCCCCCCCCCCCCCCCCCCCCCCCCCCCCCCCCCCCCCCCCCCCCCCCCCCCCCCCCCCCCCGATTTAAAGTCACATGTCAACCTTTCTTGGAAAGGTCTGTTAGCGTTATTTGCTTTTTGTTTCCCGTTTGGCATAATCTATATCACTGCAGAGTGCATAAGATATTTTAACTGCTAAATGCGTTTTGCGCGAGTCTCTGATACCAGATGTATCTCAATGAAACAAGAAACATTACTGACTGACTCTTGAAGCACGAGTCAGATTATAACGTAACAATATGAAAATTGTGATGCGTATCAATGCCCATTGTGACGCAATAAAAGTAACTTGAATAGCTGTGTATTACTACTCTATATTAACAAAGAAATAAAGCAAACAATAAATGCCAATTTTTCAGAATGAAAGATCGCCATAAATTACGTAGGCGATTAAGTTGCAAATGAGTATTTTTAAAAAATAATACGCGGGCCACTCAGAACCTTCCGGCGGGCCATGAGTTGAACACCCCTGTATTAAATGGTTGGCAAAACTGTTTTCTTCGATTTGAGGAATGTTGTACGTTTCTTCGGTTTTCTTCATCTGTAAAACAACTAACTTTTTCATCTTGGTTGAGTAAATAGGATAAGCAACTTTTCACACTTTTATTAGGTTGAGAAACTCGAGTTGTGTACAACTACGTCGGGAAACTAGACAGATTAACCACTGCTTCGTTAGTCGCCTTCTTTCTCGTGCGAAAGCAAAATATTGTTTCTTCCTTTATAGTGGAATAAGGCAACGATACATAAGATTTAAATAAATTTGCTATTTCAGATTTTCTTCAAGAAAATCACCGTGTTCTAAAGTTTAATTAAAAAAAATAGTATAGAAACGTTATGTAATTACCTTTTTACAGTACCACAATACTGGTTTCTTGTTTGCAACCAAAGTGCTAAAGCCCTTTAACGGACCTTTTCCGACCATGGCTATTATGAATTTAAATTAAAAAAATATTTACTAGCATTTATTTTTATTGAATTTGACAAATCTAATCGAAGTTAAATGTGAGGATATTTACACAAGAGGATGTCGATAAACTTAGAAATATTAAAGATCAAGTTTATAAGGACATTTTTGTAATTTATGTTTTTTTCTGATTTTCTGAACAGTTGACAATCACAATGTCGCAGGCGAAATAGATTTTGATTTTTCGGCCTAAAAATTCACAGACAAACCACAAAAATGCTTAAAGTTTGATCCAATGTGAATGCCACCATAGTTTATACGTCGCTAACAAACACACCGCGAAACTCTAATACACATTCTGTACATTTCCGTTCGTGATAAAATGACGATATAATGTTTAAATCGCCGAAAAACAGTTTGGCTTCTGTGAGGGATCAGGTTGTTATCTCTGCAAGTTAACGTTGATCCTTTTTTCACGGGGTTCGAACCCAGGACACTCCCGGGGACCAATTCCGATCATTTTTTTATGTGTGTGTATGGGTGAGGCGCGCCAGACCATTCGGCCTTTAATCTTCGTTAAAAAATGCTTATGTTACCTCAATAGCGACAGATAGTGTTAAAGTGGAAGATGCGAAACAGTTTATGTCGCTTACACCATATGTTTGCATATTTGTTTGTTTGCTTGTTTAAATGTATCAACACTATGTAATAATATTGTTGGAAATTATAATGCTATGACGTTACGCAACTTTTTACCAGACATAATGAGCACAAGCGTGTTTATGTCAATGTAATGATTTTCACGTTTTTTGTGACACTTTTATACGTGTTAGTGTATACGACATTTCAAAACAGTCAGACCACTGATGAGAAATAAGGTCAACTGGAATTAGACTGCTAATTGCAAGGGTGAAAAAAGGACGCCTGCAGGCCCGTCAAACTTTCGATGCCAATGAATACTGGATTAAAATGTGGTTTCTCTAAACATTTATGGAAACGGAAATAAAATACTTACCAAGGATCAACTGTTATGCAATCAGGACGACGCTCTCTGACGCAGTAGGGATTGATATCATCAACTTGTGATTGTAATGTGGTTGGTTGTCCCGAAGTATTCACATAGATTGGTGGATGTGTTTCTAAATTTGGGTGAATTTCATCTTTATAAAACTACTTTGCAATAATATGCGTTTCATAACCGATTAACGAATCGTTTGCAGGGATTTGATGGACAATACAAAATATCAAAACAAAACCGATTGATAGAATTAAAAAAATATTTTTAAAATATAAAAGCATAGAGCCAATCAATGATAAGCTACATTTTTAAATATTTAAAATAAATATATATTTTTTAATCCATGCTGCAAAGTACATACTTCAGATATTGAAAGGCAATTAGTACCATGTGCATGATAGACGTTATAAGGAATAATGCCATCCGATTGTTTTACCGATGACAGTTGCAGGAAGTTGTTGATGTAGATTGGTTCACGGTTGTGCGATTCTATAATCCGGCGATTTATAGCTGTTTGCAACAAACACATTTTTAAAAAATTTAAACAGATTAAAGAAATTCCGAATAAAAATCTCAATACTGTCTCAAAAAGTTCGAAAATTGATTCATATTAAAGATGATTTCGATAAGGGGATTTTCGTTGAGCAACCCTCAACATTGCTTTGCCAAATACAAATACCAAACTTGACCGAGGATGGCTTCTTTACATAAAATTGGCTTGAACATAAACAATTCTAGCCTGATTGTTAGATCCCAAAATAAACTCAAAAATACAGGCGCATTAAAATGGTCAAAACCCCAAAAAGTTCTCGCTTGGTACCACTGTATTGAAATAGTTTATCCGGGCACACTTGTTTAAAACGTCTCCGCGGATCACACAAGCGGCCCAAACCCCATTTTTGCAAACGCCTAGCATGAGCAGACAGTCATTTGGCAACTTGTGGTAAATCTGCTATGTAACTATGGTTTAAACCAGGGCTACTCAAACTTTCTTGCTCTGCGACCCCGTTTTAAAACAAAAATTTCTACGCGACCCTTGATGGGGATGATGAGAAGATATAAGTTTACTTATATTTTATACATAAAAATTTCTGCCGGTGCCCATGAATGGCGCCTAAAAAGCCCAAATTAATTTCTAACTTGACACACAGATCTTAGTTTTTATTACGTCATAATCTATATTGTGACGCTTGTGGTATCTGAGTTTTCGCATTGTTTGCGCACAATAGGCATAAAAAAGTCTGGCACATATGGCTACTAGGCTGGTAATACTCTTTTAAGTTCTACAAAATGTGTTTAGAGCATTTGAATACACGAGAATGATGCTTAAACAATAAATGNTTATATTTTATACATAAAAATTTCTGCCGGTGCCCATGAATGGCGCCTAAAAAGCCCAAATTAATTTCTAACTTGACACACAGATCTTAGTTTTTATTACGTCATAATCTATATTGTGACGCTTGTGGTATCTGAGTTTTCGCATTGTTTGCGCCCCCCCCCCTGTGACTGACATAATAACCCATAATGTTTCGCGACCCCAATATTATATAGTGCAACCCCAATTGGGCCCACAGTTTGAGAAGCCCTGGTTTAAACAAAAATACTTACTCATGTCCACGTATTCACTTTCATTTGCATTTCTCGCTGACAACTCATTTCTGCACAGCAAATATTACTCGGTTTTAATGAGGCAAATGAATACATATATTTTTCAGATTTTACTTCTCTAGGTGCAAAAATAAATCAGTACTAATTATAAATAAGAAATTGTTTATATTTCAGGTATAGTTACCTTCTTTTAATGCTTGACGTAACAAAGACAATGACGATGCAGATTATGACTAATACGACGCATCCGCCTACTGCTGAAACAATGATGGCTGATTTGACTGTGGCTGCAAAATCATAGAAGTAGCATTTGGTATTTATCCGAAACATTTCTTAAGCAACTGTAGAATGAATCTTATAATGCTCTTTATTTACACCATTTTTGCAAAGTAATCTTCCTTTCGCATCTAAATGATTATCTTGATAGTTATTATATTTTTTTAACCTTGTGTTGTGTTGTTAGTTAGTGAGTTTCTGGTTGCTATGGTTACATTGAATGATGTTGAAATGGTTGTAGAATGTGGTTTGTATGACGGCAATTGGGTCGTGGAGGTCGCTTTGTTGTATGGTAATATGGTAGTAGTAAGCTTAGTAGTTGATGGTTCGTAAGATGGTATTGGACTGGTAGTGGTAGTGTTTGCTTTGGTGGTTGATAATATGGCAGTGGTTGTCGCTTTGGTGGATAGTAAAGTGGGAGCAGTAGTTGGTTTGGTGGAGAGTATTGGAATGATAGTGGTGGTAGTTGCTGTAACAGAAAAAACAAACAAACTTCAAAGCGTTAGTCATGCCACCATAATTTTTTTTTATAAACAGTGGAGCTCTTCTTTCAAACATGAATCGTGTCAATTATGTCTGTAACAAATCCAATTTGCTTACTACAACATTTACGTTGACGCGTATAAAGGTAATAAAAAAGGAACAAATTTAAACGGTTTCGAGTTTAAAGTCTAAGCAATTTTGCATTATTATGAGGGTTAATTTACCTGTAAAAACTCTTTGGCAAATATATCCTGTGCCTAATAATCTACAGGGTACATCAAACCATTTAAAAGGTTCATAATTGCCAATTTTTTTCACCAGCATAGCAACACAATTTTCTTCTCCGAATTTGTTATTTGGTTCTCCTGCAGCCCACATAGTGGTTGTAAGAGAAACATTGCTTCCATCATTTCATCGAAACGTATTTGTGTTTTCGATTCTTTTAGCACCGATATACAGCCCATAAATGGCACCTAAACAAACATGGTATAGTGTACCGTTTTAATTTGAATAAACTTCGAGTGGATTAGTTTTATTTGTTCCTTACATTACAGACGAATCTAAAACGTAATAAACCTCCAATAAAATGTTATTAAAAGTTGTAGGTGTATTGTTTTACAAATGTTAAATCACATGTAACTGTTTTGCGCATGTCGATGCAACCTAAAACAAACATCAAGTAACTCAAATTCTACCTGGCCGCTTTAAGAAACCTTTCAAAAAGTTGTTGATAGCCGTAGTTTTAACTTCAGCTACATTAGCTTGCAACGCAGAACATCCCCTCTCTGATTCGGCATATGAATTGACTGGAGTCATTTCGATTGAATATTGACATCCATTG
>QLIY01002001.1:0-24602 GCA_003260075.1 Phallusia mammillata
TTGAAAAGAAAAATGGCAAGCTAAGAATTTGCTTAGATCCTCGCGATCATGGGGCTGTTCAACGTGGACATTTTATGCTACCAATTCGTGAGGAACTAATGAGTCAGTTTGCTAACGCAAAATACTTTAGCAAGTTAGATGCTTTATCTGGCTTTTGGCAGATTAAACTTGACGAAGATAGCTCTCGGATGTGTACTTTTAACACGTCATTTGGAAGGTATAGATTTCTACGTCTACCATTTGGTATTTCTTCAGCTCCCCAGGTTTTCCATAAGTCTGTACATATGATGTTTGAGCACACAGACGGCGTAGTTACGTCTATGGACGACATAGTTGTGTGGGGAACTACTAAAGCGGAATATGACGAAAGACTTGACACCGTGCTAAAAATATTATTAAATAACAACCTCAAGTTAAATAAAGAAAAATGTATATTTGGGGCCACTAGTATCACTTTCCTAGGCGAGACAATTTCTGGGGACGGTGTAAAACCATATACGAGCAAAGTAACTGCAATAAGAAACTTAAAAAGGCCGCTATCCAAGACCGATTTACAAAAATTTTTAGGAATGATTACGTATGTTGGAAGGTTTATTCCACATATGTCGAACAGAACAGCGGCGTTGCGTGCGATGTTTCACAAGAGCAAACAATGGGAGTGGAACAAAACAGTGGAAGAGTTTAAAAACTTCTGTTGCAGAGGCTCCAGTGCTGCAGTTTTTCGATCCAGTCAAACAAGTCAAAGTGTCCGCTGATGCATCAAAGGATGGACTGGGTGCTGTATTACTACAACGTTCTGAAGGTCAAGGTTGGCTGCCGGTAGCGTATGCNAGGCCACGATTGGCTGCCGGTAGCGTATGCATCGCGAAGTATGACCGCGGCAGAAACAAGGTACGCACAGATCGAAAAAAAAATGCTGGCAATCACATTTGCATGTGAACGCTTTCACCAGTATGTTTATGGTCAACGTTTTGTTGTTGAGACTGATCACAAACCATTAATATCTCTGTTCGCTCAACGGTTGTCCTCTGCGCATTTCAACAGCTCAACGGTTGTCCTCTGCGCATTCAAAGGTTTATGTTAAGACTTCAACGATATGATTTTTTACCGTTTTTTACTCCGGGACAACACCTGTATATAGCTGACCTTTTATCCCGATCTGGAAGTAATAATGTTGCCGATTCGTCTAACGCTGAAAGTGTGTCATTGTATGTTGATTTAATTGTATCATCGTTATCTATTTCACCTTGGTTGAAACAGAAACTGCAGAAGGAAACTAAAGCGGATATTCAGCTCGAGAAAGTTATAACCTATACGTTAAATGGTTGGCCTAGGAACAAAGGCAGTTGTCACCCACAAGCCAAATTGTTTTGGAGTTTTCGGCAAGAACTGTCGGTTGTTGATAATTTGCTTGTGCGTGGATCACGTATCGTTATCCCATTGCAGATGATACCTCTCAAACGCATTCATGAAGGTCATCTTGGGGAAGTGAAGTGCAAGACCCGTGCTCGTGAGTGCGTTTTTTGGCCTGGAATGACCAATGACATTGCAGCGGTTGTTTCACAATGCTCTAAGTGCCTTACATTTGCGAACAAACAGCAAAAAGAACCTTTGAAACCACATTGTCCACCATGTTATCCTTTTCAAAAAATTGGTATAGATTTGTTTACTTGGCAACAAAAAGATTTTTTGATTGTTGTTGATTACTATTCGGGTTATCCGGAAGTGACGCATCTCAGCAGGACAACCGCTTCGTCTATTATTAACTCTTTATATTATATTTTTTCCATGTTTGGTATACCGGAGGAGGTTGTTTCTGACAACGGGCCTCAGTTTGCGAGCGAGGAATTTTTGCAGTTTTCCAGAAAGTGGGAATTTACGCACGTCACATTCAGTCCTTATTTTGCGCAGTCAAAGGGATTGGCGGAGAGGTCGGTGCAGACGGTGAAGCGGATGTTGAAGAAAGTTGGCACCAGCAAAGAAGCTGTTTGTAAAGGCCTGTTAGTCTTTCGCAGTTCACCTCTTCTATGTGGTCTATTACCGGCGCAGCTTTTACTTGGTCGACGAATTAGAAGTAATCTTCCGATCGACAAAGATCTTCTTGAAACCAGATCAACCAATTTTCAACGAAGGTTCGAAGAGGAGAAGCACAAGCAAAAGGTGTATTATGATCGTCATACCAGACCACTAGCAAGATTGCCAATAAATTCCAAAGTGCGATTGTACAACGTTCAAAGAAAAACATGGCTACAAGAAGGGACAGTTCGGCAGCTGATTGGCCCTCGTTCATATGTTGTCGAGACTGATGATGGTGCAGGATATCGTCGCAATCGTGTGCATTTGCGCCCTGTTAGTGTTTATTCTACTCGCGCTGGTAATCGTGTACGGCTGTAATAGTTTGTAATGTTTATAGAATTTTGTTCGGTGTGAAAGGAAAGATGTGATGTTTATGTTGATGCTACTTATCCGCCAGGTGTCACCCCACGTAACATGTGCCTGGTGTCCTTGTATAAAAGCGCCACGACNGATGTTTATGTTTATGCTAGTTATCCGCCAGGTGTCACCCCACGTAACATGTGCCTGGTGTCCTTGTATAAAAGTGCCACGACCTTAAAATACAGCATTCTTATACCTCTGGGAGGTGTGTGCGGTTCCGTGTGTTGCAGTTCATGACAATATTGTCCATAATTTATAACTCTTGCGAACAAAATAAATTTGGAGCATTTTTCTGAACTATATTTATTCCTTGTTGATGTTGATTTTGCCAATGTAAACATTACTGTAGAATTCAAGCAGTGTGCCAATTCTACCTTTCAGTTTCTTGACTGGCAGAATAAGAGCGGTCAGTTTCACATGCACTTTATTGAAATGAATAGTGATTTAAAACGATTTTCGACCACCTAAACCAAATAGAATAAAGAACGTCATAACTACAAAATAGTCCAAACAATCTTACTTGCAGCACATAAAAGTATGCACCATAACACAACTTAATACGCTCACAACTAACTCAGATACCACTGTAACACTAACTGGACTGCACGTGTAGAAACAAAGGAAACTGTTAAAGTGGGGGGGGGGGGGGGGGGGGGGGGGGGGGGGGGGGGGGGGGGGGGGGGGGGGGGGGGGGTGTAATGGTTGCAACGGCGGGAAAAGTATTTGTTGTAGGGGAGCGTTACAGTTACTGATTGTATTTTACTATGCGAACAATACAAAGAAGAATCACAACAATTGCTAACATAAATCAACTCCAGTTTGACGAAACTTTTGTTTGCACACATTACATTAATGTGGTCTATCTTCGGTATGCGTCAACATGTGTGATTTCAAAGTTCCAACTTGGCTAAACACTTTCTCACAAATATCACATCGATGTGGTTTCTTTCCAGTGTGAGTCAACATGTGGGTTTTTAAATTTCCAACTTGACTAAACCCTTTTTGACATACATCACATCGATGTGGTTTTTCTCCAGTGTGAGTCAACATGTGTTTATTTAATGTTTCAACATGGCTAAACCCCTTTCCACAAACAGCACATCGATGTGGTCTCTCTTCGAACCCCTGCTGGGATAAATAAATTAATTGCTTTAAATAGGGCAACTCCAACTACAAAAGGAAAATTTGCGCACAAGAAGTGTTACACAATTATTACGTCACACATGTTCTGTGGCACCCCCAGTGTTTCGTAACGGCGATGCTCAACGTGGCAGGTGAATGCACGTGGTAGTCATGGTTGGTTCTCGTGAAGGACAGATGTGATTTACCTAAGTGCCGGTTTTTATGTTTTTATGTTTTTAATAAAGATTGCAACAACTGCAGGTCTGCACCGAACTGAAAAGGCGTGTTACAAAAATTGGCGAACACCCCAGGACCTGCTTCAGTGGTTGCAGGGAAAGGTATTTTTATACCTTTTTTAACATTTTAATCCGTCAGTATGAACTTTTACTATCCCCCATCGCGCTTTGACAAAGGGGGCAACTTACATTTTCTGGCAAGTTTTGAAAGCTTTTGCCAAAGCGTGGGTGATTTTTGACATGAAGCAAGCAAGCGGCAGTGACTTTTTACAAAGACCTGAAGGCACTTGGAATTAAAGCGACCGGCGGCAATGTGTTCAGGAACAACGCCAAACAAGACCTGGTAGCAAGGACCCAGAAAGTGGAGGAAACAAACAGAATGTTTATTATGGAGCTTTTCCGGCTGGGTCAAGCCGCATATCCGGATGACGATAATCTGAGAAATCAAATGTGTTTTTTGGTGCTNGAGAAATGGAATGTGTTTTTTGGTGCTGACCAACGGTTTAAAAAATCTTTTTTAGCCGATAAAATAATAAGGGAAAACTCTTGTGTGGAGAGCCCTTCTTTTTCATCTGCTTGTAAAATTGTTTTGCAATCGGAGTGTTTGGCAGAAAGTCCAGCTAATATGGGCATATGTGCGATGTCAGCCACTCAATTCTTCTTAAACCAAGCTGTGCTGCTTGAAATGATTGAAGAAGGAACTTTTCGAATAACAAATCTGTGTGCCTTTACTGTGGGAAAAAGGGCCACATTCGAGCAAATTGTGGGGGTGTATATCAGGGCTACTCAAACTTTTTTGCTCTGCGACCCCATTGTAAAACAAAAATTTCTAGGCGACCCCTTGATGGGTAAAGTCCAAGGGTGCACGACCTTTTCGCCATGACGGTCGCATCACAGATCTTTATTTCACCAGCGGCCGCTTATTCCTTGCTTGTGTTTTCAAATTACTGATGTAAAAAAAACTTACATGTTATGTATATATATACTATCTAATGGCGCCTAAAAAGCCTAGATTAACTTAATACACAAATTGACAGTCTTAGCTTTTATGACGTCATAAGGGGGGGGGGACTATCTAATGGCGCCTAAAATATCTAAATTAACTTAATACACAAATTGACAGTCTTAGCTTTTATGACGTCATAATACATATTGTGACGCTTGTGGCATCCGCTTTTTCGCTTTTTTTGCACACAATAGGCATAAAAAAGTCTAGCACATATGGCTACTAGGCTGGTAGTGCTCTTTTAAGTTTCATAATGTATGGAGCTGTTTAAAAATCAAAATATTTGGCAAAAAAGTTTTTATTTATAAAACGTTTTTTTATTCACGTTTTATTTTACGTGAAACGGGCTAGAATAAGCGGGTGTGCCGCGAGTAGCCGAGACGTCAATGATGACAGGATTTGTTCCGCAAGCATGGTTGCTTCAGTCAAATGCGTCCACAAACGAGAAAAAGTTGTAAACTCTGGCGGCAACCTTGAAGTGTCACCGCGTTGTGCAAATGTTGGCAAGGTTTCTCGCAATGGCTCCATATCTTGTACAAAGGAACGGATGCACGGGTACGTCGGATTTTGCCCGTGGGGGGGGGGGGTCAAAGGAACGGATGCACGGGTACGTCGAATTTTGCCTGTGGTGTGCGTTGAGAAAAACATGTGCGGTGCATTTGAAGAACCCTGAACCGAAATGGGGTGAATTTTGTCAACACAGTGTCTACGAGAAAGCCGACGACTTATGGGAAGATGCAAACAAGAATGCCGACGATTTTCTATCACTGGGTGCAAACTTTGCACCACGAAAAAATATTGCACAGTTTGTGGAGCGCGTTAATGTACGACCACCGAGTAATGTTCGTCAGAGAACATATTATCCCGCCGCTGTGACCTAATAGGTTCGTTTGTTATGTTTCTGTGTTTTGTTTGTATTTCACTTTATTTCACTTTGTTTGCTGTCATTCAAACAGACTTAATCTTTGCCTTGTGTCTTGTTTTTGTTGAACTGTTTTCCAGTGGTTTGTTGTTAATTTACTTCTAGTTTATTGTGTTTTGTTCTTTGCACAACGATTTCACAAATTTCACTGACTTCTGTTCTTCGTATTTGTTTTTGGGCGTTAGTTTAATTAGTAATGCGTTACACATGCACTTATGTTTATTTATTNCTAATAGGTTCGTTTGTTATGTTTCTGTGTTTTGTTTGTATTTCACTTTGTTTGTTGTCATTCAAATCAGACTTATAGAGAATCTTTACGTTGTGTCTTACTTTTGTTTCACTGTTTTTCCTGTGTTTATTATTTGACTACTAGTTTATTGTGTTTTTTTTTTTTACTTTACAACAATGTTGTCACGATTGTCACAGACTTCAGTTCCTCGTATTTGTTTTAATGCGTTACACATGCACTTATAACGTCGTATGTTTATTTATTTTGTGCCCATTTGGCAGTTATTGCTTTAATTTGTTTAGGAGCGATTGGCGTAACGTCGTACGTTCTGTGCTGTCATATGCGTTTTTGTGGTATGTCGTATTGAGTGTGGACACTCTATTTTATATGGTAGAGGGGAGTGTGTTACACAATTATTACGTCACATATGTTCTGTGGCGCCCCCAGTGTTTGTTTCGTAACGGCGATGCTCGACGTGGCAGGTGAATGCACGTGGTAGTCGTGGTTGGTTCTCGTGAAGGACAAATGTGATTTACCTGTCTGATTTTGAAGTGCCGGTTTTTATGTTTTTAATAAAGATTACAACAACTGACAACTGCAGGTCTGCACCGAACTGAAAAGGCGTGTTACAGAAGTTCGTGTTTTTGGTTCATCGTGTTCGTTTCTTCAAATTTTGATTATGTCACTTTGCGAAAACGAGAAAGCAAATTGAGTATGGAAGCTTAAATGATACAATATGAATGTGCCCTTGGCTAACATCTCACAATATGTTTTTCTTTAGAAGCCGACCCATGATATACCTTAAAATTCTATTTTGCATGAGTTGATTAGGCAGACATGAAGAAAAACGATTTAGTCTCAAACCAAGTGTATCCAAACATTTCAAGGAAAATGTGTTCGGATAACATACAACATCCTTGCAAGGAGTCGCTGAAGAGTTTTGATTAAACACATGTTGAATCACACTGTAAAAGGTTGGATACCAAGGTCCTTGTTACTTGCGTAATTTTTTTTTTTTGCAACAAGCCATATATGCCTGAAAGTGTAGTCGTATTTGCACTTTGTTCCACGAATAAACATCAGGACTTGCGTACAAAAGCCCATAGTATGTTCTTCCCTCACAAGAATAACCAATATAACTGACTTTAACACGACCTAAATGGGTTAATAAAACTTTTTATTTGAATTACCTTGTAAGTGGTTAAAACTATTTGTACTGAACTCGTAATGTGGTAGTAAGCAACCAAAGCAAATCAGATGTTATCAAAGTTTATTTATTGTTGCCTGACATTGCCTTGTATATGATGTTTTATGTGTTTTGTGTTTCCCGCCATTAGCCTTGATTCTTTTGTGTGACGCAGCGCTGTGGGGCCTTAAACCTTTTATCTCACACTATCGGTGCTTGTGATGTTGGCATTGTTTACTGGTTGTAAGCGGGACTGCCTCGTGTTTTTTTGTGTGATGAACAGGAAATTTATGCTGTTAAAAGTTGAATTGTTCGTGTGCGACTGTGATCGGGGACAACATGTTTCAACTTTGTTGTTAANTTATGTTTCTGTGTTTTGTTTGTATTTCACTTAATTTCACTTTGTTTGTTGTGATTTTAATCAGACTTACAGAATCTTTGCGTTGTGTAATGCTTTTGTTTAACTGTTTTTCCTGTGTTTTGTTGTTAATTCACTACTAGTTTATTGTGTTTTGTTATCTGCACAACAATGTTTTCACGATTGTTCACGGACTTCAGTTCCTCGTATTTGTTTTAATGCGTTACACATGCACTTAACACGTCGTATGTTTATTTATTTTGTGCCCATTTGGCAGTTATTGCTTTAATTTGTTTAGGAGCGATTGGCGTAACGTCGTACGTTCTGTGCTGTCATATGCGTTTTTGTGGTATGTCGTATTGAGTGTGGACACTCTATTTTATATGGTAGAGGGGAGTGTGTTACACAATTATTACGTCACATATGTTCTGTGGCGCCCCCAGTGTTTGTTTCGTAACGGCGATGCTCGACGTGGCAGGTGAATGCACGTGGTAGTCGTGGTTGGTTCTCGTGAAGGACAAATGTGATTTACCTGTCTGATTTTGAAGTGCCGGTTTTTATGTTTTTAATAAAGATTACAACAACTGACAACTGCAGGTCTGCACCGAACTGAAAAGGCGTGTTACAGAAGTTCGTGTTTTTGGTTCATCGTGTTCGTTTCTTCAAATTTTGATTATGTCACTTTGCGAAAACGAGAAAGCAAATTGAGTATGGAAGCTTAAATGATACAATATGAATGTGCCCTTGGCTAACATCTCACAATATGTTTTTCTTTAGAAGCCGACCCATGATATACCTTAAAATTCTATTTTGCATGAGTTGATTAGGCAGACATGAAGAAAAACGATTTAGTCTCAAACCAAGTGTATCCAAACATTTCAAGGAAAATGTGTTCGGATAACATACAACATCCTTGCAAGGAGTCGCTGAAGAGTTTTGATTAAACACATGTTGAATCACACTGTAAAAGGTTGGATACCAAGGTCCTTGTTACTTGCGTAATTTTTTTTTTTTGCAACAAGCCATATATGCCTGAAAGTGTAGTCGTATTTGCACTTTGTTCCACGAATAAACATCAGGACTTGCGTACAAAAGCCCATAGTATGTTCTTCCCTCACAAGAATAACCAATATAACTGACTTTAACACGACCTAAATGGGTTAATAAAACTTTTTATTTGAATTACCTTGTAAGTGGTTAAAACTATTTGTACTGAACTCGTAATGTGGTAGTAAGCAACCAAAGCAAATCAGATGTTATCAAAGTTTATTTATTGTTGCCTGACATTGCCTTGTATATGATGTTTTATGTGTTTTGTGTTTCCCGCCATTAGCCTTGATTCTTTTGTGTGACGCAGCGCTGTGGGGCCTTAAACCTTTTATCTCACACTATCGGTGCTTGTGATGTTGGCATTGTTTACTGGTTGTAAGCGGGACTGCCTCGTGTTTTTTTGTGTGATGAACAGGAAATTTATGCTGTTAAAAGTTGAATTGTTCGTGTGCGACTGTGATCGGGGACAACATGTTTCAACTTTGTTGTTAACCTGAAACACATTTGTTTGCTTAAATCATATTGTTGTTTTTAACCTGTCGAATTTGAATTTATGTGAAACCTTTCTTCATTCAGACGTGAAGCACGCCGTCGTCACTGATGCGATATTATTGGGTGCTGTATTTACTGACCTTCTACTGATTGCATGCATGTAAATTACTGGCTCTTGACTAGTTCGCTAAGCGTGAATGTCACTGAATTTTTGTCTGTTGACATGTCTAAATTTAAACGTGTTCGCAGAAACCGCTTTTTTACCTTTTTGGTCGCGGTGCTGCCGTACTCTCGAGCGCCACCATCCGGCTGTATTTCAGAATAGAAGAGTTCGTTACATAGCTCATGGCGTCTTGGAGTTTGAGCGCAAAGAAGGGCGCGTTAAAGACATTTTTAGAACCACAAGCAAACGCCTCTGTTGTGCTGTCTGTTTGCGCTTGGAACCTCTCCTGGTAATTAATGACAGCGCAACAATTTACAACACCTTGTTTATGTTGGTTACGTAAAAGTTGCTTTACATTTTTAATCAATTTGCCACAATAACTTAGTCGAGTCAATAACAGATGCAACGTTCCAAACTTCAGTCCAGCTTCATATTCATTTATCTAATCTAATGAATATTGTACAAAAAGTTTCAAATGTATTTTTGAAACCGTTGCTTAGAAAATACTGCTACACAGCTATTTAGTTTAGATTTCAATGAGTTAACGAATGTAAACTGTTTGATTGTTACCGGTTGGTCTATGAGACTCACTATGTGCACCTACAGTCGTAAATGCGTTAGTCCTGTCCTCATGAAATCATATTATTTTGTACTTTCGATAAAAAGTTTAAAGTTCATCCACTGATTGGATACACGACGTTGGGGTTGTTTGCATTAAAGCTTGCAATGTGGCTTCAAAGGTCGTCGATACAAGTATTCTCAACAATACACTTGATCTAACCAGAGCGAGTAAGCTGCATAAATATTTGAACATCGCGCATGAGCAAAACTAACTATTGCACACATTGTTGGCCGATAACAATTTTTTGGATTAATATTGGGTAGACCAGGGATGTGTAATGATTACCACTGATGCCACAATAAAATAAACACAGTTATATCGTAGGTTAACGCAACTTTTCTTCTTTGTGAATTAAAAGCTAACAGTAAAATTTACATGCGATTTTAACCGCATTGTGACTAGAAGGAGAATTTAATAGTTTAGAACAAAACTGAATTGAAATAGATCGTAACCTTGCACGGAACACATTTGGCGCATTACCCGCAATTGTGATTCCGGCCAAAAGAATCAGTGAGTTCTTCCACGATAATTTGATTAACGTCGTTGTGTTTATTTGCATTCAAGGCTGCAGCAACATGTTTTGTAACACAAAATTATTATAAAGGTCATCGGCCTTAATTATGCAACAATACTAGTGCTTGTACCAGAACAAGGTAGCTGCATAAATATTTCAACATAGCGCATAAAACAAATTCCCTGTGTCATATCAGCTGAGTCGGCCCTGCGGGGCGCACTTTCGTTAATGACGTAATTATTATCTAGGGATAGTGTAGCCAAAACCAATTTATGTATTCACAAAAATAAAAAAATAAGACTTCATAATCAACTTATAGCAACATGAATGCAATATTAGTTTTAGTTTCATCAAATTGCGGTTGTACAGATATGTGGGATAGGCGCAGAAAACCACACAATTGCGATGTGCGTTTCGACAAATTATAAAGTACTCTTGCTTCTTCGCCCAGACAAATATTTTTAGTTTTGAACTGAATGAATGAACGGAAATTCGTCTGCAGATTCGTATCACGTAAAAACTCTTAAACCTAGACTTAAAGGCCGCGTGGAGAAAGTAGAACAAAATGAGAGCGAAACGCATTGCAGTGTGGAAATTGCTAACATAGTGTACAGCTGCAGGAAGTTGGTTAGGCGAAACAAAATTTTTTTCACATTATATTTCCAATTTAAACAAAAGTCCCCAAAACGATTCGAAGATCCGGAAATAAAGCCGAACCTCGCTAGAATTTGACAAACGCAACAGCTAAAGGGCATTTAAATCAATGCATGTTAACAAAAATTGCCGCTAAGTAAACTATTTGATAAAGCAAGCAAATTATTTGACCCTGGTTTTAGGGAAATGCTGTTGTCAAACTACGCAGTGTAATGAAAACACAAAGAGAAAGGGTATTTTACGTTAAGGACCTGTCGGAATGGTCTGTATCGTCGGCGTCATCATCAGATTGCACATCCTGTTTTAACGCAATTGAACGGGTCAAACCCTCAAGTGACCTTGATTTGTCCGAGAAAATGCGTTTGAGAGATTTTACTTGACTTTCAAGTCCGTCCAATTGTTTCTTCAATTCCTCATAATCAACCTATATAGGTTTTTGTGTAAAAATCGTTTACTGATCTTAGTCAAACGAAAAAATATTCGTCCTTATATATTTTAGCCGGTTATTTATCGAAACAGCAATTTTATTGCTTTTTTTACGAGCCAGTTTTCTAACCTTGTCATCTCGTTTTGAGCTTTTTGGTGTAGCGTGTTTAAGATTGATATCTGAATCCCACCACTTTACAAAAAAGTTACTTTTGGGTCTTTTGTTTTGAGAGGAGACACGATGCATTACATAGCGCCGAATCGACAATGGCATGGCATAGTCAATGTCAAGAATTAAGTTTACCTAAAAAAAGGTTAATTTAAAAAAACGCAGTACGCATCACACTGCGCTCACCATTATGGCCAAACTTTCTAGCTCTGCGCTTTCTTGAACTTCCTTGATATTGTCGACAGCCAGACCAACCTAAAAGAAAAACAACAGATAGATTTGTACTCAAGTGATGTTTTCTTGGACAGGGCAAGGTTTAGTTTTTGTCTCTGTCGGTTATAGTAAGTTTATTTGTGAATAAACCATGTTANAGGGCAAGGTTTAGTTTTTGTCTCTGTCGGTTATAGTAAGTTTATTTGTGAATAAACCATGTTAAACATATTTACCAACAGGTTCATGATGATAATGCTCATAATGACAAGAAAAAGCATAAAGAGAGCATAAGAAACCGCTTTGTAGTTGACCTGGGATAAAACATATTGGTTGATGCAATGTGGATATAAAAACGGCGTAGACAAATCCACAACATTTCAACCATGCAAAATTTGTATTCTCATTTAACTTACAGCAGATGCAGTAACAGTGTGATCGTCTGCTCCGGTCTCAATTGCATCGATCCCAGCAAGAAAAATTTCTTCATACTGAAACTCGCCGATCATCATCACAAAGGTTTTCAAAGTAGTGTAGGCACGCTTGTTTTACGTCCGTTTATTGCGAGACACTGAATAGAATGAAGCGTGCACACAATCCAACATCGCAAGTACTGTCGCGAGTCGCATGTAATTTAAAGATACGCTACAATACCCCCCCAAGTTAAATTTCTGCGCAAAATAGATTTCTCGGATGTTGTCACCTCTTTNCATCGCAAGTACTGTCGCGAGTCGCGTGTAATTTAAAGATACGCTACAGTAGCGTTCCAGAGGTTTTGGAAAGCATACTATTTAACAAAAGAGACACCGCTAAATTGTAATATTTTTCCCCAAATCATTGATACTTGCCTGATTTTGAAGCAAACAATAAAAGCTGAACGCAAAGCCAAAAATAAACAGAAGAAAGACGACGAAAAATGTCATGAAAGTTCGAAGTACAGTATTAAACATCAAAACAAATATTCCAAAGGTTGGCATATTTTTCACAAACAATATCAAACCCATCCATGAAAGAAAAATATTAACTGCCCCAAGCTGCCACTGCCACACCTTCGTTAAAAAATCACATTACGACATTTGTTTTGTTATCACAAGAAGACTACAACACAATGAACAAAACATTCCACCTCTCTAACTCCAAAATAGTCCGGTCCCGCTGTGCTACTGTCTGAATAAACAACGAATATCGCAATGACATAGAGAAAAAGTTCCAGATAGTTTGTAAAACTCAAAAAGTAAGACTTTTTTTGGAAAATAACTTGATAAACCTGTAACAAAAACGTGATGTTGATTCTTACCAACACGGCTAAAAATAACAAGTTAAATTTCTGCGCAAAATAGATTTCTCGGATGTTGTCACCTCTTTTACTAAACTGATAGCGGACAAAATCAAAGTAAGATATTTGGCAATTTTTCCCCAAGCATTGTAATCATAGCAAGGTCCAAATGCTGACTGAGCTTCACTGATTATTGCTACACATGATGGCGTCACATTGCTTGAATCTGCGTGTTAATGTAACAGAAAAAAACACATTGTTAACCACAATTTGTTGTGTTTTTTAAAAAAGCTTACCAATTAAATACGGAGGAGGCATTGTCAGCATGTAGGAGGGGGGGGGGGGGGGGGGGGGGGGGGGGGGGGGGGGGGGGGGGGGGGGGGGGGGGGGGGGGGGGGGGGGAACAACATGTAAAGCAGAAGATCGAGATAGTAGACGTATCGTGTAAAAGTATTCCACTTCTTACTTAAGAAACTGACAACCAGTTTGTGGGACAAAAGTTTCTTACGTTTTGTCAGGACCTGTGTTACCATGGTTTGAAGTTAAACTGCGTTTTTAGAAACGGTGTAAACTCGATGCTAGCTCACCATGATGTTCAAGGGGTGATTTTGCTTTAACACAAAAGAATCTTTGGTGTAGGGATCTGATTTTTCGTTACAAACCTGTAAAGAGATAAACAACACAAAAATTGGTTTTAGATTATTACGCAGAACGTTTCGATTTTTCTCAGTGGTGCCCGACGTTTTCCGACCTCTCGAGATCTACTTTTCCTGTACCAATTACCAAATTGACCCAATCTTAACTTTTTGCAACTCCGTTTTAGTGTGTAGGTGGTGTATGAGTTTTATTTAGGATAGAAAGTGAAGATCTTAACATTGATGTAATGACCAAAAACACATTATAAAGGTGAAAAGAACAACTTATGTAAAAAAATAGCCTCTATTACTCTGTGTGTAGTAACAAAGCTGTGGACATCCTAATATTTAATCGTAACTAAAAAGCGATCACTAGACATGTAACAAAACGTTTTTAAACTTTTGGCTCGTCTCGGTCGCGATCGACGTCACTTGTAGATCGACCAGACAACAAAAAGTTGACTTACTTGCTCCCAGTTAACACAGATGAACTCGTCGTCCAGGAATTCGTAGTCGAGTGTATTCTTCGAAAAATCGATTACCAAAACTCAAAATATGTTAGGACGATGTAATATTAAGCAGCTCAATTATTGTAAAATTTACCTCAAGATTCTCTTCAGACTCTTTTAAGCATTTGGATAACACCTTCTCAGCAATATCCGGCATGCATTTTATCAATTTTCTTATTGGGGTTTCTTGTTTCACCCTCTCACGAGTATCATGTTTCACCTTTTCGCGAGTATCATGTTTCACCTTCTCGCGAGTATCATGTTTCACCTTCTCACGAGTATCATGTTTCACCTTCTCGCAAGTATCATGTTTCTCCTCACAAGTAACTATTCACAGATAATATGTTACATACGCACTAAGCCATTTACACATCTAAGTTAACCACCCCTTGTCATGTTTCTTAAAGCTTGTCTCCATTTTTCACTTTCTACAATAACCTGCGCACACGACGTGTTTCCATTGTCGATTGCAAAATCAAGTGCATTTCTCCCATCTTTTGCTCGACCTTCCACATCGGCTTTCCACCTACAAAGGCATGTAACGGTTTGACTTCAAGTTCAACGTATTGTTTTACTTACCGAAGAAGTAAGAGAACCATTCTTTTGTGGCCCTTTTCACAAGCAATATGAAGAGGAGTCTTGTCTTTTTTATCTTTTACGTCAACTGGAGAATCTGCTTCCAATAGTACAAACGCAGTTTCATGCTTTCCGTTGTATGCACAGCAAAATAGGGGAGTCCATTGCTTATCGTTTCTGTTTGAACAAAAAATGAAGAACAACATGCAGGACTACAAGGTTCAGCAGAATAATTGAAAAAAAATCAAACAGGGGTTGTTTGGTGTGAAGGTAGTGTTATGGTTTATTAGAGGGGCATTCTAGGCTTCTTGAAATACACACCTTGCCCCAATATCAGCACCCAGTCGAAGCAGTTCTTCGACAAAATGCGTCTTTCCTCGAAGAGCAGCAACATGCAGAGGCATGTTCCAATTTTCATCATCGTCGTGAACAATTGCACGGTTTTCCTTAGCAAGCTCTTTGACAACTTTCACTCGCCCGTTCTCCGCTACAAGGTGAAGAGGAGTTTGTTCATCCTCGTTCTTAGCATCAACTACAGCTCCAACATCCAAAAGAGTCTGCGAAATAATTTATATTTGTACAAGAACAGCAAAATATACACTTACATACTTTTGCGTGAGCACCACTTGTTTGTGCAGTATAATGATTAACTTGGTTTGTATGAAACCGAGATGGCTGTTATGAACAAGTGCCACATAAATACGTTTTAGCGATACCTAGGCAACAAACCAATGTCAAGCATTTTAACAGGGACCAACGTTTTACCTTAACAATGCCAAAATGTCCTCTTTCAGCGGCAACATGTAGTGGTGTATTTCCATAGTGATCGGGGGGGGGGAGCAACTCCGGGCAAAATCTTTCGTCGTTCAATATTTTCTTTGACAACAGCCAGTTTGACAATTTCAAGTCGAAAACATGCTATTTTGCATTTCTTTTTTAGGTCACAAACCTTTAACGTTTCCACCCTGTCTTCTTCAACACATTGAAACAAAATGTTTTTGTCGTTGACGTCTACCGCCAACATATCTGCATTGCGTTGAAGAAGCAGAGACAGAGTTTCCCAGTTGCCGTAATTTGCCGCAATTAACAGCTCCGTAAATTGATCACAGTCCTGTAGCTCGGGGGGGGGGCGATTTTAGCCTCACTGTAAAGTCCGGATTAGTATTTGCTACCAACTAATTTACAAATTTTAGACTTCGTCACACCGCAAACAAAATGTGACAGCTCTACTGTTGACAAAATACCATAAGCGCTCGGGGGGGGGGGGGGGGGGGGGGGGGGGGAAAAGTAGCCTACCTATCAAGAAGAAGTTCAGCCACTTTCCAATGATTAAACTGTGATGCCATCATGAGAGGAGTCGAAAAAGTGTTGTCACGTTTGTTAACATCTACGTCGTGATCTATCAAAATTTGTGAGATTTCCAGACAACCGTGTCTTGCAGCAAGGTGTAAAGGAGACTCTCCACTGTTTCGAGTAGCGTCAATAGCTTTAATCGAATCGAACAAAGTAAGTTAAACAAAAGCGTTTGTTTCAAGTTATAGCAAAATGTCCTTATTTTGGAATGGCATTTTCTTACTGTTTGAGTCGCAACGTTCCACAATATATTTAGTAACTTCAAGGTGGCCTTTTTCCACAGCCAGATGGAGCGGATTGTTGCCGTCTTTATCCTGTTCTTGAAGAATGTTTGCTATTCCGCCATCATAGGAATTCAAAATTAACTTCACTATCTAAGTAAGTTTAACAGCCGAGTAACAATAAATTTTGCATGTCTACATAATATTTTCCACAATAGTCTTAAAATGTTTCGACAGATAATTAATTTGGTTTGAAAACGTTCATTTCAAAATCACGGTTGTGCTATTGAATCCTTCAATGCTGTAAAATAAATGCTGGACAAAACTTTTTCACGATTATTTTTCTTGAATAAACAGGCGAAATTAGTAACGCAACTAAAACTATACGGTATCATCGTTTAACAGAACACAAACTTTCCTCTAAATGTCCCTCGGCTGCTGCAAACTGCAACGCTGTTCCGAGGCTTTTTTTTTTGTTTATNCAATAGTCTTAAAATGTTTCGACAGATAATTAATTTGGTTTGAAAACGTTCATTTCAAAATCACGGTTGTGCTATTGAATCCTTCAATGCTGTAAAATAAATGCTGGACAAAACTTTTTCACGATTATTTTTCTTGAATAAACAGGCGAAATTAGTAACGCAACTAAAACTATACGGTATCATCGTTTAACAGAACACAAACTTTCCTCTAAATGTCCCTCGGCTGCTGCAAACTGCAACGCTGTTCCGAGGCTTTTTTTTTTGTTTATCTTTGTCCTCGCCTTGTTTGAAAGCCCCTTCTTCTTTCAAAATTTCAGCTACTTTCGACTGACCGTACACGGCGGCAAAAAGAAAAGGAGTCATTTCTTTGTTGTCTTCTTTCTAAAAATACATTCAAACATTTCGTTTGATAAAAGGTGACATTTGACTTTTCGTGATTAGAAAGAGAACCTATAACTTTGACATTTTGCCATGACAAATGACGCAGGTTGGCGGTTTTGTGGTTCTTCCGGTGTCTCTTTTTATGAAATGTTGTCTCTGTTCGCCGCACTTTTGCACAAAATATTGTGATAATTTACAACTTGATTATATCAAACCTTTTATCATTAATAGCACATAAGGTAGTGGTTCTGTTATTATTGCTTTACCTACTATAGCTGAGCTTTCAAGTTTTGTTTTGGTGTGTTTATGACACCTTCAACCCAACACTACGCTTTTGCAGTTTGTTACGCCTTTGCACTGGAAAACTTAAATGCCCTCTGCTGCAATATCGTAGTAGTTATACTCTTCAAATTGCACCACGGTTTTACCACAATGCCAGTTCACCATTTTCAAAATGTGGTTGGCCTGCCAACGTTGCCGCGGCGTTTTGAGGTGCAATGCGTATAGTTTCAAATCTTATTAATAGACCGGCGTTGTAGCGTTCCGCGTCCACCGTCTTGCTGCCTAGATCAACCAACACCTTTTGTGGGGTCTAAAGAGCGTCGCGTCGGGCGCCTTAACCCGGCGTTCGGTTCATCCCGCATCGCCATTCCTGCTTACCAAGATTGGCCTACTTGGCACTCACATTCGACGCCCGGCTCCGACCAAGCGAGCTTTTTTACAACTTTAAAGTTTGAGAATTAGGTTGAGGACGGCCCCAAGGCATCTGATTATCCGCTTTACCAGATGAAATTGCGACTGAGCGCCATATTTTCAGAGGGAATATAACCCTACGACGCGAAATCAACTACTGAAGCGATATCACGCCTATTATTATTTACTTTCTACGTCGGCCAAGTCGATAATAGGTAATGCGTTTTGGTTTAAGGTGATACACACAAACTACTTCGTGACATGATTATTCGACCGAGCGAAATGAGGTACGTGCCGTAATATTTTTCAGCGCTATAACGTTGCTTCTATGAGGTCCCAAAATGTGAAATATAACCCGATCAGTTTTCCTAGGATGTTTTTAATGCTATGTGTTCTTACATAATTCCAAAAATGTTAGTTATACGGCACATAACACATTTTCTATGGAGTAAGGTTGGTAACGCAGAAACTCTGTGGGGCCCAAGTTATTTGAAAGACGATAACTGGTGTTCAAAAGGGATCTGATGGTTTCAGAAAGACAAATCAACGTTGTTGACTTTAAATCGATTTACACGACAAGCTGTTCAAAGGTCAAGAAGACAAGTCCCTGCTTGCTGTTGTCATGAAATAGTTATAAACAATGTGATCGAATGATGATTTCGCTTGCACGGTTTTGGTCTCACTTCGACAGTCTAGCCTCAACTACAGATATTCTTTGTACCCGCTGAAATACATCACAGTGCAACAGTTTAAACTTGCACAAACAACCTATAAGTGGTAAGTCAAAGGCAACACATGCTTGGCGAAAAAGATTAAAAACTAGCATCAACGTTTGGCTTTTGAAATTTTCCAAAATGGCGCCAAACTAATTTCATCTGTATAATCCGTAACTTCTGGGAAAATTTGCCATAACATGGAATCATCCAAACGCTATCTTCAGTTTTCTTGGCAATAAAACAAAATAATCATGACAATAAATTTAGCATACTAACGTTAGGCAAAATGTCGTCACGACTGAGCAAACTATTCACGCCTGCCACGTTGCCGCGAAGTGATGCATAATGAAGTGGAGTTAGGCCATACGAATCTGTAGCGTTTACATTAGCGCTGTGGCTGTAAA
Organism: Phallusia mammillata; assembly: GCA_003260075.1. Classification (NCBI taxonomy): domain Eukaryota; kingdom Metazoa; phylum Chordata; class Ascidiacea; order Phlebobranchia; family Ascidiidae; genus Phallusia; species Phallusia mammillata. The sequence continues at coordinate 19,042 of QLIY01002001.1, forward strand.
GAAGATTTAGGACTTTGTCATATTCTTTCATATTTTCTTCGTAAATATTTGAAATCTGTAAATAAAACAAACAACCATATTGACTCAGTCTACTCAAATGCTTTAAACACTTAGCACCTATAAAATACATACAATAAAATCATACAATAATTTTAAGAATCATTTTTGTATTAGTTAGCTTATTCGTTATCTTGGGGCGCATCTGTAGAGCAAACCTAAACTTTACAAGACAAGACTTTATCCCGTTCCGCCACATATACCTTGCATTTTCTTGGTTTGAATTTCGCTGCCAGATGAAGTGCGGTCAAGCCATCCTCTTCGCAAATATTTACATCTGAATTATAAACATACAAGCGGTAGTCGATTGCTAAAAGCCACGGCAAATAATAGGTTTCTTACCGGCATCCTTTCGCAGCAGTAGTTCGCATATGTCTGCGTGGTTGTATCGTACCGCGTAGTGAAGAGGTGAAAATCCAATGGAATCCTTTTTATCTAAGTCGATGTTTGAACGGTTGCAGAATTCTTCCATCTTTTTCAAGTCGCCACCTCGGGCAAGCTTAAGCACAGCACAATGTTGCTCGTAAAGTTTGATATTTTGTTTTGCTTTTAAAACACAAACTTACCCGATGAAGTGAGTTCGTTCCATTTGAGGGTCGCTTGTTGGGTACCTGGTAAGCCAATCCGTTTTCTACGTCCTCTAAACAAAGATACAAAAACAGTTAATCTGAAATAATTAATTGTTATGAGAAATAAACCAGCTTAAAATCAGCTGTGATCTATCAACTTCGTAAAATATCAATAAAACAAACTTACCATTGTTCCGAATTTGATTTAATGGAATATTCTCTTCATTAGTGCTCATCGTTTATGCAGTGTCTAGTCACTCAGTCTCTCAGTAAGTGGAGTTGTAAAAGTTGTTTTGGACGCTCTACCTATGCTATTGGTGGTTAATTTTTTACAAAGGGAATTGACATTGGCCGGGCTTTTGAATTGACATTGCAACTCGTCCAAACTTGCATGTAAATGAGTTTCGGAACTGCATTGTCAAATTTGAAAAGAAATATTTGCTTGTCGACTGTCAAAATGATCGTTACATAGCCGTTGAAATAGTGAACGAAGTTTCGCAGATGTATTTCAAAACAAACGACACACCTTATCGGGTGGTTGATTCAGCAAGTCTTGTCATTACTGCAGAAAAACAGCTTTACAGGTTACACTTAACCTATTATGCCCTTTAATACATAGCAAATAGGCACAATTCTTAACTGACTGCATGTTCAAAATAACTTGTTGATATGCACTGATTTGTTGGTTTTGGATGTAAGTTTAAATGGTAGTTCCCTGTTTAAAAAAAAGAAAAAAGCTGCGCCTAGGATTTGTCCTTTGGGCATATACGGAATTTGCACCGTACAATGCAAACGTAACGAAATGGTCGTAACATTGGGTGTTTTACTATCCGGCGTCAAGTATTGTTTGCGTCGATAAAAGTTGAAGATTATTCAGACACTGTACAAACCATAGTCACGGGACGTACCTATAAATCAGCATCGTTTCGAGTTTAATATCCGGCGTCAAGTATTGTTTGCGTCGATAAAAGTTGAAGATTACTCAGACACTGTGCAAAGCATAGTCACGGGACAACATCGTACTATTTGGCACCATCAAGTTATATACTTTCCCGGACCAAGATCTATTTACACACGGGTTAATGACATTGTTTGGCATTGCCGGCTCGTCAATAATTTGTGGGGAAATGAACAAACTGGTAACGTTTTTTTGGGGGGTAAATGACAGGCACTTTTTCAATAAAGCGTCATATGTCGGGCACAAGCAGTATTCAAGAGAAACCATTTCCGATCTTTGATTTATTGGCGCACACGACAATAAACGAAATAAAACAACACAAAACAAGTACCTCAACGGGTTGACGGCAGATATGCAAATAACACGTAAACGAAGGTCACTATGGGAACAAAAGGCGAAAAAAGTAAACAAAACGCTCTAAGGCTGTCATTGGATCCTTGGGCCCGAAAGAACATAGACACAAGTACAAAGGGGGAATCTCGACGATATGCAAATGAGGCACGGTAATAGCACGATAGCGCAAAGTAGCGATGGAAATACAGTGGCAGAATTAATTTACATAAATGTAAATAACCCAGACGACCAATCAAGTGTTTGGCAAAAGTAACAAGGGACGCGCGTACCAGCGCATACATACAAAAAGGGGACACACGGTGAACTAAGAAAAACTGAGCCTCGTATGTTATTTCGCTAAACGGCCAAGCTCAGGCATTGCACATGAGGCTAGTCTAGGGGCGCGCACGACAGCGCGAACAAAAACACAGTACAAAATGGAGGCACAACAAAAAAACCTGTATGATTGGGCGGTTAGCCGACCAATCGGAGACTTTTCACCTAAGCAAGTCAGTGCGCGGTATACGACGGCTTAAACTTAACACATACAAACAACGTAGACAAAGACACTAATAGGGTGCACAGCATAAGGCTGTTGGGTCAAGTGTGATTGGTCAACGCATTGACCAATCAAAGGCGAGGCTTAAAAAAAGCAGTTATCGGTAGAGTATGTCTTACACAAAAAACCACCACTAGGGTTTTCGAAAACAGGCGTTCTAAAATCACTAATACAAAAGTTAGAACAGTATCTAATTACATTGGGGCTCCGCTTTAATAGAAACGAATCCCTACATGATCGGGGGTGATATACGTCTAAGAATAACACTCTAAAACAGGGGTTCTTAACCTGGGGTGCACGCACCCCTAAGGGGTGCGAGAACTGTTCCTAGGGGGTGCGGGGATGCTGAATCATTAAGGTTGGTTAGGTCTATTCTATTTAAGCAATTACAGAAGGGGGAGCGCAATAACTGTCGTCTATATTGTTAATCACGTTACATTCTTTACAGCGCCGGATATAACCAGCGCACCCTGGACAAAAGGTTTCGGCCTTTTCGGGTTTAAACAGAATCTCTTTACCACAGGTGCAGGGAAACAATATCTGCCCTGGTAGGAGCATACGGCGGCGTTTAACACCCCCGTCCGACGAAGAGGATGAAGAGTGTAAGCGTTTTACAAATTCTTTAGCTGACCTTTGTCCGTGTGAAGTGGCGGGCTCACCCGAGGTGAGACCCTCTGGATCTCCGGTAATTGTGGCGGGCTCACCCGAGGTGAGACCCTCTGGAATTCCGATGGTTCTTGCGGGCTCACCCAAGGTGAGGCTCTCTGGGACATCGGCAATTTTGACGTGCTCACCCGAAGTGAGGCCCTCAAGGGGCCCGGCAACAGTTGCGGGCACATCCGAGATGCCGCCCTTTGAAGCCTTCTTTCGTTTGAAAAACCCTAGTTCTCATCCTGTCTCACGCAACAACCAGCAATTACGCGGGTTTGTAGCGGCCATCATTTTGGTACTTCGGTTTGGCTAAGCATTATGCAATGGAAAATTGTAACTTTGCAAGCATAATGTTTGTTTCCAGTATGTTGTAAACTATCATTTGTTATTTGTCGAAAAAGCCTCGACACCTTCCCGCCATTTTTGTGTACTATTCTCAGAAGTAAACAAAACACACTATCGCGATATTTGGCGTATTAAAATGTGAAATTGCGGGGTTTCTGGCAGAAGATGGAGACAAAAATGAGAGTTAAAAATGGAAATCCAAAAAGAAATTTCCAAGTCGCGGAGTCACCAGGTAAATTTAACATATATTTCCTCATACATATTCTTAGTATTTTTGTTGTTGATTCATGTACGGAACCTGGTAAGGCAGTTGGCTCCACTTTTTAAAACGTGCCGGAGATTTTGGACGCAAACCAAGACCGCGTTGCACCGTACAATNTTTGACATAATTAACGCCCACTGTGCCGCAGCGTTGTTCGGCTTTTCATAGCAAGTAGCAACTATGCTTTTTGTTGAGAATTGACATGACCTGTATTTTGAAGATCGTAATGATACGAAACAACAGGAATAGTTACGTAACAATGACAATAGGCCTGGGGACTGTTTTTTTGTAAACAAAACCAGACAAACAAAATATAAAGTTGCAAATTGAGGTTTTTGTGAACAAAACAGAAGCTACTCGCGTACCACCTGAAAACCCTTCTACGCGTACCACCGGTTGGGAACCCCTGGTCTACACGATGTATTCTATATACACCACTACCTTGGCAGTAATGTTTATGATTAAATACAATTAGCTGCAGCTGATCATTTATTGGCTCTATGCTTTTAAATAAATACAATTACATATGCTAATTTTTTTATATTACATTTCAACTTTTTGTAGCATATTAACATACGTTGTTTTATAGCCTTATAAAGACAAATGAAGAAATTATTGTGCCACTTTCAAGCCATTCACAAAAGAAGACAGTTAAAACCAAGAAACTGTGTAAAAGCCGTTAGGACAATATTAGGGCTGTTATCAAACAAAAAATTATTTGAATATTTATCAAACAATTTTTTACAGATTTCAAATAATCAAATAATTTTTTTCTATGCAGTAAACCTCGATATATGTGCAAAATCAATTTACTTGAAAACATTGGTGGCATTTTTATGAAATTGCCGTTACACAGAAGCAATGCAACAAATGTTTTCAGCCTAATTAATGTTCATTAACCCATCCTCCAAAAAATGTGGATAAAAAGCATGACAATTTACTGTTCATTCTCCTATTAGTTACAGCCAGAAATAATTAAAGTTATTCAAGCAAGTGAATAAAATGTTATAGATCATAATTCAATTCAGTAAGTATCCAAGAAAAAGCTGTTGTAATAAAGTGAAAAAATACACATGGAAATACATATGTTTTTGCCAAATTGCGGAGGATATCTGAAGCATGTTTCTAATTATTTATTTTGAACAGAAAAAAAGATGTAGCCCAGATTTAATGACTAAGAGCTTAAAAATTCATTTAGTAATTTCAACTATCCTTATTTAATAATGACTCTGGGCCTTATGTATTACAGATGTTCCAACCCGGAAAATTTTGGTTCGGTACATCTCTATTTAGTATCAGGTATTGTAANAATTATTGTGCCACTTTTAAGCCATTCACAAAAGAAGACAGTTAAAACCCAGAAACTGTGTGTAAGCCGTTGTGTAAGGACAATATCAATTAAATGTGAGTACGTTTTAGTCTTTTGTCACTACATCTTTTTTTAGAACTTATTGCGGCTTATTACACTAGCGCACACGCCGAGCTGCGTTGTACAAAAATATATGAAGTGTCTATTGGCGTCCCAATTCTTTCGTATAAATGTAAAAAATCATTCTGCACTACGGCAGGGCGTCAGTTTCTTGCCAGCTGGAATATTTTGGTAAAATTACAACAAGAGCCCCTTAGTAAACCACAGTTGTAGGCTCGAATATTCTGGCCAAATGTCTTTAATTAGAAGATAAGACACAAATTCGTGTTCAGCGTCCTCAAACAAAGAAAACCGTCGTGCGCGCCGGCTATCGTATGACAATACAAAGCCGTGTCGGGTCATAGAAGAAAAACTTAACCACTTAAGTATGTTGCAAGTTGACAGGGTAGAAACTGGAA